>JACXGK010001794.1:0-63389 GCA_016801125.1 Novumbra hubbsi
GCCTCCCTCTCGTCTGGCCAGTCTAAGACCAGGCCTCCCTCTCGTCTGGCCAGTCTAAGACCAGGCCTCCCTCTCGTCTGGCCAGTCTAAGACCAGGCCTCCCTCTCGTCTGGCCAGTCTAAGACCAGGCCTCCCTCTCGTCTGGCCAGTCTAAGACCAGGCCTCCCTCTCGTCTGGCCAGTCTAAGACCAGGCCTCCCCCTCGTCTGGCCAGTCTAAGACCAGGCCTCCCTCTCGTCTGGCCAGTCTACGACCAGGCCTCCCTCTCGTCTGGCCAGTCTAAGACCAGTGACAGCGGGGGAACCAACCCGGAGCAGCTCCTGAATGTGTGAATTAATATTTCATCACAGCGCACCAAACCTTTCAGGGCTAAGACCGGATTTCCTGCGGCAACACCTCTGACACTGAATCGTCTTTTGACTCGTCTTTCCCTGGAGAGTTGGAGACACAAAAGAAAACCCACCCCTCCTTATATTGTTGCTTCCAACCCCCAACCACCAAATAGAGGTTTTTGCGGTGTCAGCGATGTAGGAAACTGGTGATTGGCTCATTCCCTCTACTCCCCAGAGCGACTTTTACTGACACACGCACTCAGGTTCACCTCCAGTCTGACTGACAGCTTACATCTTAACTGACTAAGAGTGGGGCCTTGAGGAAGCCTGACACGAGACAAAGGTGTGTGTGTAGGGTGGGAGGGTGTTACTGAGGGGGAATATGGCAACACACACAGCAGAACAATCCTTCTTTCCAGTGGATGCAGGCAGCAAAGACAAGATTAATATGTCCCTGCTGAGAAAGCAAAGGTCATTCTGTTCACAGAATATATCGCTCTCTCTCTCGCTCTCTCTCTCCCATATTCTTTCTCTCATAAAGGCAGGACTCCTCAGGGGTTCGGTAACACTCGCTGTCATAATCCAGGAGGTGACTGCAGAGAAGCCGACTGGTATGTGTGAGTGTGAGTGTGAGTGTGAGTGTGAGTGTGTGTGTGTGTGTGTGTGTGTGTGAGCGCAGAAGAGCGCATGCATGCGCGCGCTTCAGAAACAGGACAAATCAGCCAGCCTCAGCAATGATCTGAATTATTAACCAGGCAGGCTCCTGTCTAGGGAGCTGACCTCCGAGTGGATGGAGACACAAACAAATGAAGAAATGTTTTATTGGCATGATTGGACGGTTGTCGCCTAAAGCAGTGTACAGAAAGGATTAGCTATTAGCAATCTGATTGAGAGACTAAAAGGTTATACAACCACCAATATTTACTGTCACTGATGTGCTTTTCCTCTCAAAGAGCAGTCTAAGAAATCCTGAACATCTTTCTCCACATTTCTGGAGGTAAAATACCTGTCATCACTGGAGCAGTGGAGTGCAAATGAAGTGCCATCCATTCTCTACGCAGGGTTCACAGAAAGTCTGAAAAGAAAGATGATGCTTTTCTATGGCATCCTGTCCGTGGTTAGTTGCACACACACTTAGTAAATGAGAATGAAATCATAACCATGTCATGATTTTCATAATTAATCGTATCACTGTGCGGAACAGGGCTGTGATAACAAGTATTCTTATAAATAGCTTGCTACGTGGTGTTGAATGCTTTATAAATCTGATTATGCAAAAGCAACTGACAGGCTATTTGGTTTCAAAACTGAGCCTTTGCACACATCAGAAATACAATCTTTGGCATTTTTCCAACTGCTGTTTTCTGTTGAACTCAAGGAACAGCTTGGCTAGTTCACAAAGACAATAGCAAAGTGTGTGTTTATGTGCTTAGCCGTAGTTATGCCTCAGTACTGTGTGGTTAAAAATACATGGTTTTGTCACCTTTAATAACCAGAATGCTTAGAAAAAAGTGTTATTCTGGGTCAAATGTTTGTATTGCACCTTTAATTCTTTGTTTGCACTCTGAATTCTTCAACTTATCAACTGCAGCGTATTTAAAATGTAAGCCTCTCCATCAACAGTTAGGCAACCAGTCACATCATTTCTGCTTGTCTTGTAGAGTGAACAGATACACAATACAACAGTTTAATTTAGTGTGCTGCTCTGGAATAGCAGCATACTTAACCCTAACCCTGTTGCTTAATATCAACTTTGACTGGCTGTCTCAGCTACATCAGCAAGCATTTCCATGACTATCGAATAAATATAAATAAATGCAGTCCATTAGTCCGTGGTCAAAATTCACACGTCAATTAGCGTAGGACCCGATAATCTCCCCTGTGGGTAGATGGTGCTAATTCCGTCCACAAATCAAAAAGTGGCGCTGATCTGGAGGAACATGAAGTATGTGTTACTGCTCTGTGGTCGTGTGGCAGTGTGAAACTTGACGCATAACGTTACTGATGTGGAAAATGTAGCCAACTCAACATTCAACGTATACATCTCCATTGGCGGCAGCGTGTTCAACACAGGCTCAGAAGTCTGCTGCCCGGAACAGCTCCTCCAACACGGATACCGGCCTCGTCGTGATGCCAGGTTGGCTCATCACATCCCCAGTCTGAAACATTGTATTCATCTTGACGGCAGGTTTACGGTCATAAAATACGTTTTAGATTAAGGAAGTGAGGTCTGCCGGATTTTTGAGTGTTGAATTACATAGCCAAACACTTTTTTTGCAATAATCTATAAAGGACTAGGCCTCTCAAAGCAAGATACATTTCAGCTGCCAGCCACTCCTCTTTATCACCCCAAGTGTGAAGCCTTTGATTTGAACTAGACTGTGCAGACAAAAACAAAAATAACATAACACACAGAAGCACACAGCAACACAGACTGTGAAAAAACATAACACACAGAAGCACACAGCAACACAGACTGTGGGAAACATAACACACAAAAACACACAGCAACACAGACTGTGGGAAACATAACACACAAAAACACACAGCAACACAGACTGTGGGAAACATAACACACAAAAACACACAGCAACACAGACTGTGGGAAACATAACACACAAAAACACACAGCAACACAGACTGTGGGAAACATAACACACAAAAACACTGGGGAATGTAACAACACCAACAACATGTTACAGCGGCTTTTTCTACATACGCAAGTTTAGGGTCACGTATGAGCTTCAGAATATTACTTTATCCATATAGTCTGGCGGTTGGGGATGTCTTTTCTGGGGAACGAAGGGCCTGTGTGACGGGGAAATACAAGTGGCCTGCACACCCCCAAGTTCTACCTGGGGTGTTAATATGGAGCAGTGATATAAAAGACCCAACCCCAGAAGAATAAAACAGAGAAGAGGGGAAAAAAGGAATTGGCCAAAAACAATTTTATAGGGCCATGAAATTGGATTGGTTAACTACGAATATTTTTGATAATGTTGTGTGCACTGAATTTGGAATTTCCTGTATTAAGTTCAAGGCAGCATGTTTTCCACCTATCGTCAAAGCTGGGTCAGCGCAATTTGTTCCCATCGCATTTGTAAAAAATGTATTCAAATATTAGGCAAATGTAAATGAGATTAAAATGTCTCTGTGACATCTGATTCTATTGTGTATAGGCCCAAAAACTCTAAAACAAAAAGAGGGGGAATCGCAGAGAAAAGGAGTGACTGCAAAAGTGTGTCTCCTCTTAGATTCTTCCCTTGGGAACGGTCGTCGCCATGGCTACCTCCTTACAGCGGCATCCAGTGTTCCCAGTTGAGCACTGAGCGAAAAGCATGAGGCAGGATGGAACAGAGAGAAAAAAGCAAGGGGAATGAAAGAGGTGGAGGGATGCAGAAAAGAGATGTGTTAAAGAGAGGGGGAGAAGGAAGTGAAAAGGGAAAAGGCAACGTTCGATTTATGGAGGTTTGCACATGTGTGCATGTGTGTGTGTACGCATACGTGTACACACTGACAGCGGCCATGTTGAGTGTAGTGTATGCTGAATGCAGATGTGCGTTAAAGACACTGTTCATTACATGCTGCCAGCAAATAAGAACAATTACAAAGGGTTTTGGGGGAAAACTCACCTGTCAAATAGATACATCTAAAATCTCTGCAATTACCTACATCCCCAGATTCAGCTGAACTCATGGGAAAAACTGTTGGTCTCTCTAAATCCATGAAGTTTGCAAGAAGTTTGAGGTTGTTTACAAAGCTAATGCTAAACAGTACCAATAAATAACATGTGCTTGCACACTACTTATGTATATACTTATTATATAGTACTGTTTTATTTCCCACAGTCTCATTCTGAAAAGTTTGACTAACATAAGTTGCTAGGCAACCGGCATTTAGTGTGGCTATGTTTTTTGACACAAAAACTGTGAATATTTCCTAAATCTTGCAACGAAAGCTTCCACAAAATATTTTTTTATTGGATTTTGTACATTTGCCCACTGGCAAAGAAATTGACAAAGAAATTGATAAAAAGAAATAATCTATTTTTCTTGTTGTAATTATTAAATCTAATATATATGTATGAATAATTCACGTTCGAATCGTTTTCGTTAGCATTGTGACATAGTACTGTAAATAAATACTCTTAGGAAATATATGTATATATTATGTAAAGTTATGTCCTTAAAAAAAATAAAATTACGAAAGCAATGCAGGTTTTTGCTAAATGTTACTTCAGAGTGAATATTCAAATGTATCATATGTTATACTACCTCGTTTTACAAATAATTTAATTTGCATAAAAGGCAGCATTTTAAGTTATAATATAGTCCGTGTTATAGACCGTGTTTTAGATCATAGGTTTCCCTGTAATAAAGCTGCTACAGAAATGCATGTTTATAATGTAAAAGCTTTATTTTGGGTTTACACAAAAATTACTTACATTTACATTATATTCCAAGCATCTGACCTTTTGCACCCTTTAGAAACAATGTGATTATTTTTTGCTTTACATGTACTGACATGTTTGACCCTCATGTCATCAGAATGTTTGAGACCTTAACACTGATATTCTAATTGCTTGTTTTTGAGATATACGGCTGGGTATCTCTATAAAGGTTTTGAGAGAGAAAAAAGACGTAATTGAAATCTCCTTTCAACACTAATAATCTAACACACACACAAACATGTAATTGGTCCCGTCCTTTTGGAGAATCGAAACATTCTTCCCTGACCACTAGCCAGGTGTTGGCAGGTGTGATGCTTGGTTAGAGGAGATATTTGGCGTTTAAACGCATTCTTCACTCTCTGACCTTCCAGTGCAGGGCAGGTCTAGTCACATCTTGTCTAATGAAGCCACTAGCCTTAACATTTACTGTGTGGTACTAGGCGTGTTGCTTCTTATAGACTGACGGGGAAAACAATTAAAATGTTTCCACAAATTCAAGCTAAAACATGTAATTCGGTGTCAGAGTCCAGGCACTTCCCACTCCAGAAGAATTGGGAAAACAACTGACAATCCCTAGGGATAGGGAAGGTAGACAAATAAACTGACTGGGGGTAGACCAAACAAGGCAGAGCAGTCGTACACATGTAATGAGCACTCTTACTGACAATAATAGAAATGGTAGAGGAAAACAGCCTGCTAGCCTGCTTTACAGACCCATGCAACATATGGCAGTAATACGAATCCGCTTTACCATACTGCAGCGAATGTACATTGTGTTAGGCTCAAAATAGACAATAGGCTGACACCCTGTGTGAGAACTATGGACACCAGGAAGATTAGCAAAAGCAAACAGGGAACGCAATTAAAGAGGTCACGCACAAAAATGTTGTTTAACAGCCACACAATCTGGGGTTGAGGTAACTGCTGTGGGTTGGAGGCTACAGTAGGCCAGCTGTGAGGTGACACAAGGTCTTCAAGCCTAAATGTCCACGTCAATCACAGGTCAGAGAGATCACAAAGGAATGACGCACCGGAGACATGTGGCAAAGCAGTAAGGGCAGCCAGCCGATGTATGGAGGGACAACCGATCCGACGGAAAGAACCGGAGAGGAATGAGACCGAAGTGTCGTTTTACAGGGAGATAATGGGCTTAGGCTCCATTCTAACTCGCTATGAATTTTTCAGATCGAGTTGGTGGAAAACTGTGACAAAGGTAGTGTCATGATCCGGGTCTGAGATAAACTTAGTGACTGCGTGATTGTGCATTTAATTAAATATTTTAATGTGCATGCACACTAACACAGAAACACGCACACTACCTTTGTCTACTCCAATTAAATAGCAATACAGGGGATGGGAGAGTTGAACTAACTTGTTTGTTACCATCCATAAAAATCTGTTGGTCAAACTAGCACCAAGCACACTCCCTCGTGAGACTGCTGCAGCAAAAGAGTGGATGGAATGGAGCATGAGATACTACAGGAAATTGCAATCCATTGAAATATACAAATGCGTAAACTAAAAATGGAAGTCACTGGCAATAGGCCTAGCACACACATTTTAAAACTTTTTTCCAAAACAAAAGAGAGCAGAGACAGCCAAAAACCACACAGGTGTTTTATGAACATGAGAACAAATATCAACAGCTCAACTAAATTCAGTATTGGCAGACCAATATCGTTCAGGCAATCGTCCAGACTAAACGTAACCACCAGTCAGTTAAGTAGGTTCAGCTCACACGTCCCCAATGGCCACCTATTCACTGCAAAGAGCACTGGGCCCAAGGGGCTTTGGTAAAAAGTAGTGCACTCTGGAAAGAGGGCGGCGTCATACTGCCAGCTGAGTGACGGACTGACGGAGCGATGCAGCAACATCCCAGGCCAGACACTTAGCATGATGCTCACTCCCAAAGTCATTGCTTTGTCAAGGACACTGCGGTGAGGAGGAGAGGAGGTGGTGAAGGGGAGAGGAGGTGGAGAAGGGGAGAGGGAGAGGAGGCGGAGAAGGGGAGAGGAGGCAGAGAAGGGGAGAGGAGGCAGAGAAGGGGAGAGGAGGCAGAGAAGGGGAGAGGAGGCAGAGAAGGGGAGAGGGAGAGGAGGCGGAGAAGGGGAGAGGGAGAGGAGGCGGAGAAGGGGAGAGGGAGAGGAGGCGGAGAAGGGGAGAGGGAGAGGCAAAGGGGAGAGTTAGAGGAGGCGGAGAAGGGGAGAGGAGGCGGAGAAGGGTAGAGGAGGCAGAGAAGGGGAGAGGAGGCAGAGAAGGGGAGAGGAAGAGGAGGCGGAGAAGGGGAGAGGAAGAGGAGGCGGAGAAGGGGAGAGGAAGAGGAGGTGGAGAAGGGGAGAGGGAGAGAAAGATAGAGGAGGGGGAGAGAGAGAGAGAGTGTGGGCGTCAGCTGGCTGAGGAACAAGCGATGGCGTGGGAATAGACCCACATGGATGTAATGTGGCAGTGTTGTACGAGTCCCTAATGTGATGGTACAACTACAAGCAGCTACGCACGGAGGGAGAAACACGCAGAAGGAGAGGGAAGCATACAGACAGAGGGTCTTACGGTTTAATGAGACATCCCCTTTACACTAAAACTACCACCCAAGAAAGAAAAGAAGGAAAGCGGGAGGCCAAAAATGGAGGGAAACATGAAAGCGGAGTTGAATCCGGAAGCAGTTCCAAGCTGCCAGAAAGCCAACTAATCATGACCAGAAAACTAATGGGTGAGAAAAGACTGGGGAATGATGTTGAGAAAGGAGGCAAGCTTGTAGCCATTCCCAAAGCACCACGGCCAATTAATTTGTGCGCTAGGGTCTAACCGCAATCCTTATGGTCTTAAGGCATATGATATGTATATGATATGTATATGAAATGTACATGAAATGTATATGATATGTATATGAAATGTATATGAAATGTATATGAAATGTATATGAAATGTATATGAAATGGATATGATTTGGATATGATTTGGATATGATATAGGTATATGATATAGGTATATGATATAGGTATATGATAGGTATATGATAGGTATATGATAGGTATATGATAGGTATATGATAGGTATATGAAATAGGTATATGAAATGTATATGATAAGTATTTGATATGTATATGAAATGTATATGAAATGTATATGATATGTATATGATATGTATATGATATGTATATGATATGTATATGAAATGTATATGAAATAGGTATATGATATGGATATGATATGGATATGAAATGTATATGAAATGTATATGATATAGGTATATGATATGGATATGATATGGATATGATTTGGATATGATATAGGTATATGACAGGTATATGAAATGTATATGATAAGTATTTGATATGTATATGATATGTATATGATATGTATATGATATGTATATGAAATGTATATGAAATGTATATGAAATGTATATGATATGTATATGAAATGTATATGAAATGTATATGAAATGTATATGAAATGTATATGATATGTATAAAATAAGTGTATGATATGTACACCATGCAGAACCAAAATAAATGTCAACCGTATGTGTCGCAAACATACTACCCTCTTCTGCGTGCCCACAGCACCAAATGGACTGACAAACTTGCCTTTGCAACGTTAATGGCTAATCTTATTGCAATAAGAAAACACTGCCTATTTATTGTCTATCAACTTACTACACATCATCAGCTATGCTACATTGTAAAGTTACAATGGAAACAACAGAAGGTCCAAAAAACACAACCCTCACCCCTCTGACTGAATTCAGGCTCAAGTAAACATGTAAAGATTTACAAGGTCAAGGTAACATGTTTGAGGACTGGGGTTGGTGACATTGGTGCCCATCCCCCATCCCCAAGCCAACCGTGATATCAGGGTGGCCATCCCCCATCCCCAATCCAACCGTGATATCAGGGTGCCCATCCCCAAGCCAACCGTGATATCAGGGTGCCCATCCCCCATCCCCAAGCCAACCGTGATATCAGGGTGCCCATCCGCCATCACCAAGCCAACCGTGATATCAGGGTGCCCATCCCCCATCCCCAAGCCAACCGTGATATCAGGGTGCCCACATGTTCTACTGCCCCCCCGTCGCCACACTTAACATAACAGAGGGGTGGGTTCATGAAAAGGGTTTGCATACCAAGTACTAGCAAAAGGTGACATCAGTGAGCTGTGTATACTGTGTATACTGCACTGGGTATTGATAGCGGAGGACTGAAGAGGACTGGTCAACCCTCTGAGCCTGGTTCTCTCCTATAGGTTCTGTCTTCTTCAACTGCAGCCCCTTTAGGGGTTTTTTCCTAGCCACTGTGCTTTGAAACCCTGTTGTTGCTGGGTCTTTGGGGTTTTAGTCTGGGTGCTTTGTAAAAGCACTTTGTGACTACTGATGTAAAAAGGATTTATAAATAAAGTTGATTGATTAATTGATTAAGTAGGATGCCAACAGCTCACGCCATGTTAATAATTGATGCCAGAACATTGCGTTCACAAACCCAGGGATCACAAACCCAGGGATCCAGCCAGTCACAATACAGCTGGACCGCAGCAATAGTGTCGAATGTTTCAGATGCCAGAGAACTGCCCCACCATGAAACTCCAAGTCGGTCACAAACTAGCAATAGAAAAGCTTATATCAGTTTAAAACACGTAGGCATCCAAACAGCGGTGGTATGTTCTTACAAAATGTAGCAAAGCCATTCTCACTGTTGTTTGGTTATCACACCGAGGTGTGTTTTTGATGAGTGTCCTCCACGAACCTGTGATCTAGGCCCAATTCTGTGTTGAACAGACTGTGTCTAGATGACTGCGAGCCCTCAGTGACACAGGGCTGTCTTAACATCATCAAACATCATCTAATAATAACCTAAGTACACCCCCTCAATTAACAATTCTCTGAAATTCTTCATGAGTTGCCGCCCAGACTCCTAATAAAAGCCACTAGCTACTAACTAATGAAGAAATATGGAATTCTATGTATATTATATTACAGTATGCTGCATTGGGGGTTAATCCATATATTTGGATGGATGTAGCACACAGAGTCCCATTATATAACATTTGTTTAAGAACTTAGTAAACACTAGTAAACACAAGTATTTTGTTCAATACATTCACTGCGGCAATCAATAGTTTTTCTGCATAAATATTTCTTGGGGAAGGGGTTGGATTTATATCTTACATGTATATATTAGATTTTCACTACATTAACTTACTTAAGCGCTCACCATTTCTCAGTGTGCACCAGCTTATAATATTTTTTTCCTTCTGTAACGTTAAATGTAAATTGTAATTTGTGTACGTATATTGTTCTTCAGATGTTGCTCAGATGACGGCTACTTCTTAATATCTAAGGAACAGCCACTCACTGACAGCTCAACAGAAACGTGTGTGTACACCAACACACTTTGTGGCTCTGCTCTGGCACTCATGTGAACTAAAGCTGTGCACAGCTTACAAACCAAAATAAAAACATGAATAAATGTGGTTTTCTGTGACGGCGCATCCAAGGTTTGCAGCAGCAGCAGGCCCGCGGTCTTTACAATCAGAAGGAACACTGCCGGTGCCGTTATTTACTCCAGATATGCTACTTCACAATGGCACAATGGAGACAACAGAACGGTACAAACCTCACCCCGTTGACACAGCATCCAGACAGGCTCAAGTAAACACGTGTGAAAGACAACCCACACTAATAGAACTCAGCTGGACTACTTTGTGTCTGCTTCCAGCCAGACGGCCTTAAATCCTCTTAGACAGTCTTCAGTTTGAAATACAAACTCTCCTGGGTAGAGCTTTCTCCAGGTACAGATACGCTTTCCCTACCCAATAACAACCAGAACCATTAGCGGGGAAAACCCACCGCAGAACGGCACCTAGGGAAAACTACACCCTCCACAGAGTGAGTGATGGGTCAGCAGCCAGGGTCCATCAGAGGTCAGGGGTCAGGGTGCAGGGTGACATGTCAAGTTGAAGTGCAGACAGATCCCAAACGGTCTAGTGGCCACAGCTTAATAAATAGTTTAACACTTAGAGAGCTGGATGTTTAGACAGGTTATCTATTCTGCTCCTGCACAAGCCAATCAGCATCCAGCTGATGCACTCAGTCCAGCTCTCTGACTGACTTACAGCTCCACGGGCTAACATTGGAAAACACAACAAATTTCTTATTTAACAAGCATGAACGACTATCGTTGTTGCGGGAACACAGACGATCGTGTTAATCCAGGAGCATTTAGAAGTCATTAATCGTTTTTCTGTTCTGTTTAAGCTAAGGTGACAGTCTTATTTCTAGGATTTAGGTAACATGGCTAACCTAACAAGATGAATTGAGGACTGCAAACACAGTAAAGACTCACATGGAGAACACGAGAGCTCACACACACATACACACACAAATGGGCGCTGCTTGTCTTCCGGTCGACCGGGCACCTCCACACGGTGAGCCACGCGGCCTCTCCGCCCCCAGGCAGGAAACGCAACGCGGATGGGAGTCCTTACCTGGAGCTGCGCTGCGTTCTAATCCCTCTGCAACCCGGGCTCAGTTTCAGGGGTGGAATCTCTACCTGTTGAGACAAAGAGAGGGGTCAAATGTCCGTCTCCGACACATCAGCCTTAACGCGACGGTCCAGTATCCAGCTCTCTATTTCACACCCCAACCAAATAAACTGGACAGAAAAGTGCTGTGTAGAGAGCAACACCAGGCAGGAGACCAGAGGGCAGGCGTGCTAGGCAGAAGCCCCACAACCGCTGGGGTTGGTGAGCCTCACTGTGGGGGAATTACAGCCTGTCGCCGCAACAGAGAAACACCACTCAGAGACACACGCGGCCCCGTTCGCTGCTTCCCGTGATCCTCCACTTTCTCCCCAGCTCAACTCCCCCCATCCTTCTTCCTATCCCCCCCGTCACTCAATTACGCCCACTCCTCTCCCCTCTCTCGTCATTCAGCCAGGCTGCCTGTAAGGGAGTGTTGTTGTTTGAGGATAAATAAGGCAGTGGAAATGGTTCTCGCCCCCAGACAGTCCATGCCACCACCAGGCAGCACCACCTCTAACCTTCAGGACGGGAGGAGAACATTCATTAGCATCTCAGTGATGCGTTTATGAGCCGTCAGAGTCTTCAAAGGGACAGCAGGGGCCGGTGTGATGAGAACCGGAGAGGAGCCACCAGGAGAGAGTCGAGAGGGAGAGGAGCCACCCAGAGAGAGTCGAGAGGGAGAGGAGACAACCGGAGAGTCGAGAGGGAGAGGAGACAACCGGAGAGAGTCGAGAGGGAGAGGAGACAACCGGAGAGAGTCGAGAGGGAGAGGAGACAACCGGAGAGAGTCGAGAGGGAGAGGAGACAACCGGAGAGTCGAGAGGGAGAGGAGCCACCCAGAGAGAGTCGAGAGGGAGAGGAGACACCCAGAGAGAGTCGAGAGGGAGAGAGGGAGAGGAGACACCCAGAGAGAGTTGAGAGGGAGAGGAGTCACCCAGAGAGAGTCGAGAGGGAGAGGGGCCACCCAGAGAGAGTCGAGAGGGAGAGGAGCCACCCAGAGAGAGTCGAGAGGGAGAGGAGCCACCCAGAGAGAGTTGAGAGGGAGAGGAAAAAGCCACAACACCAAAACAGGCAATAGGGAGAATAAAGGGCCCCAGCTGACGGGTGAATATTAAAGCTTGATTGACAACAGAGGAGGGTGGAAACAGTGTCAACACAGCCAACCACGAGCAGCTCGGCATCATTCTCCTCTGTAATCAGGATCAATAGAACAGCATCACGATCGCTCCACCAATGGGGAGTTGGGGAGGGATATTGAATAGTAAATGACTGCCAAGTATTCCGACTGGCTGCTGCAGGAAAAATGCTACGTCAGCTTCCTGTGCACTGCATTACCTGGCAACACGGTTCAATCAAAAACAACCCTGGCAGCCTGCTGGAAGGCACTCTAAAACAACAAGATGGTATGAACACCACACAACTGACTCACCCGACAAGATTTCTTGGAGGACTGGAAGGTGTTCCACACCTCGACTACGCAGAAAGAGATCTGTGAATCTCTGATTTAACTCTGTGTGGGGCCATGAACATTTTCAGAATTCCCAAAAAAGAAATTCCTACTCATGCCCATGTTTCTTGATGGGATGCCCGTGGTCATCGGCCATGTTGGGTCCACTTCTAGGTTATTTCCATGGCATCGGCCATGTTGGGTCTACTCCTAGGTTATTTCCATGGCGTCTGCCATGTTGGCTCTACTCCTAGGTTATTTCCATGGCGTCGGCCATGTTGGGTCCACTTCTAGGTTATTTCCATGGCATCGGCCATGTTGGGTCTACTCCTAGGTTATTTCCATGGCGTCGGCCATGTTGGGTCTACTTCCAGGTTATTTCCATGGCGTCTGCCATGTTGGCTCTACTTCTAGGTTATTTCCATGGCATCGGCCATGTTGGGTCTACTCCTAGGTTATTTCCATGGCGTCGGCCATGTTGGCTCTACTTCTAGGTTATTTCCTTGGCGTCGGCCAGCTGGGCTACTTGTTAGGTGATTAAAGGGACTTAAAAGCATTCCTTGCTCAAAAGGCTCCTATGGCTTTGTGCGTATTGATCGGTGTCCAGTGGCACTCATTAAAATCTAGTGCTAGGCTAATTATGACTACATCAATATGTTGAAGAAACCTTGAATACACTATATAAGCACTAAAAATACAAATGCATGGCTACTGTACATTCTGTACTCATTCATGGATATGTCAATAAAACTACAAAATCCAATACCACGTAAAATATTAACCAAGTAGACTCCCACATGATGCCCACATGATGCCCACATGATCAACCGGCTGACAGTACACCTGTGAAGGGACTTTGATCGGCTACTGTGTTATATGGGGAAACAAGTAAAACGTTGTGTTTCACAGCACAACCACGTAAAGGTGGGTGGAGGATCTAAGCCAATGGGGTTTTGCAAGATAAACCAGTTCCCTGTTCTGCATGTCACAAGTGGCACCCTGTTCCCTAAATAGTGCACAGTTATTATACAGGCCGAGGTCCGAACAATTGTACCAAGTAGGAAATATGTTGCCATTTGATATGCCAGGTGTAACACAACGGTCACAAGAATTTAACCCCTCCTGGTACCTTCCTGTCAAACAGGACATTGTTCCACATCAGCTAGCAGGGTGTGTCATGGCTTTATCAGTGTAGGTCACCAAATAACTTGCTCAACTCAAAGACCTCTGATTTGACTCCAGATAAAGGCAAAAGAAAGCAGAAGATGAATGACACATCAACTGAACAATGATTATTACTGACAGTGTGGAAAGTGGGGAACAAGCAAATTCAACAGCCTCCAGCAAAACAGACACAGTATGACGGAAACATCTTACTAGGGCTGCAGTTAACAACTATTTTTGGATTGAAAAAAATACATAAATTACAGAATTAAATGAAAGTTTCTAATTGAAAATAACGTTTTTTTATATCCTTTTACACAAAAAAATAGTTATTAGTGTAAAACGATAGGAAATGGGTTCATTCATCAGTAATGTTGTAAATGCTTAGCTAGCTGGAGCAGCTCAACTTTACAAACCCAGCATGCTCAAGTAGATCACCGGTTTATTGGTGATCTAATGTGAACTCAGCCTTGCCCTCAAGATGAACTATTTCTCTATTTAAAACAAAAAATTCATGACTAGAAATTATAATGAATGACAAATTTGTATTTTATCATCTTGCCGTGCTGAGCACTATTCATCTTGTCATTACAGCCACTACCCATTCCATTTACAAGCTCAGGCGTTACAGCCGTGCTTCCATGCCATAAGAACTCTGCTTTGCAAGTTTTCGGTTGGACGCAACATTCAGCCGGTGTAGCCTCTGCCATCTTTAAAAATATTTTATTTTGGTT
This sequence comes from Novumbra hubbsi, assembly GCA_016801125.1. Lineage (NCBI taxonomy): Eukaryota > Metazoa > Chordata > Actinopteri > Esociformes > Umbridae > Novumbra > Novumbra hubbsi. Next base: position 14,642 of record JACXGK010001794.1, read on the forward strand.
GCGGCATCTTGTGCAGACTCAAATAGTCGATATTGACGTATGATTAGATGTTGCAGCACTAAAGTACACCTAACCAGCCCTGGATTGATTCTGCTGAATTGTTTTTCACATCACAGTCCTGTTGATCATCACTTGTGGCAAAGATCAAAGGATTCAAACAAAGATGAATAATTGATTAATTCAATGCTGAAATCCACTGGCTAGACAATTCAACAGCATTCATGGCCTATTTCATTACTGTATGTATCAGTGTTATAACGACAGGTATGAATGCTGAATCCCAATGTAACTACTGCTTCACGGGAGTGTTCAAAGTGATCAGATTTGAATTCCCCATATAGCCCATTAGGCGACCTGAACCTAATAAGACAACACAAGGGGAGGAGTTTGCTGCGTACATGACCATGGAATTTCAGATCGAGGAGTCTGAAAACAACCACCCGGTACAGGGAACCGTATTTAACCGTATGGAACATATTTAATGCCCAACACAGATTAAAAGTTATACTCGAAAGATTTGGAAACCAATGAACAGTTCTACACATATTGAAATAATAGACTGAGCTCAAACATAGAAACCAGGGGAGTCAGCAGTACATTCAGATCATGGCACTGTGGGAATATGGAGCTCAAATGGTTTAGGTTTGACACAATTTATGATTAGAACAAAGGACAGGATGTGGTTATTTAAGGGGGTTGTCTATGCCTCTTAAGGGGGTAGTCCATGTGTTGTCATTGGTTTTTGTTATCAAGAGCAGGCCATCATGGGTTTGTTGTGGGATGGACCTTGTGTACTGATTGGCTATTACCTTTAAGCCCCTCCTATGCATTCTGACATAAAAGGTTGTGTTAAAGCTATAGTCTTTGGAGATTACCTTGGATTGCTTGGAGAAGAACATGTAAGAACTATGGAAAGTCAACATCTTGAACTCATGCTAATAAAGAAACGAATCTCCCCTGACTTGAATGGCTCTTTACTTTGTTTTGAATCAGAATCTACCAGCACCCAGCATGACACCAAATAAAACCATGGCTTCAGAAGGCCTTAGGTGGTGTAATACAATACACCACTGCAGCACAGCTCCCCAGCCAGCAGAAAAACAAATGCAGAGGAACAATGATCAATCGCAACCCACACCGTGTCCACAGGGTCTTTGTCTTCAGGGGATGAAACGTTATTTCCTCTTCTTGTAACTTTTATGGATAGACCATTCTACGGTAGTAAATATTTCTTTTTCAGGTAGCAAACTAGATTATGAAAAAAAACCAGTACCTATGAATACCCATTTTTTCCTCTTCCTCAACTCTATGACATCCAAGGACTCAAGAGAGTTGAAAATTACAGACAGTAGTGTAAATATATAGAAACATTTAGTTGTGCCCTGAAGAAAAACAGAATGTGACTCAGTGAAGAGGGCGGTGTTTAGGGTGAAGGTTAGGGGTTAAGATTAGGGTTTAGGATTGGGACAATCACCAAGCCTAGTCAAACGTTATGGCAGAGCATTCAGCCCGTTTGAAATGCCAGTGCTCGAAACCATATAAATAACAAAAATAGAACAGCAAAAGATAACAGAAATGGTAGCAGTTAAATTACACTGCTCCAAAAAATTTAAGGAACACTTGAATCACACATCCGGTCTCGATGAACAAAATATTAAACATCAACATCGTTCCGGAACATTTTGTAATTCGTTGAGATCCAAATGAAAAACCAAATGATTAATGGAACCCAATAATCACCAAGGACGGCTGGATTCAAACTCACACCAAATCTAAGTAAACAATTAAAATCACAGGCTGTTCCAACTTGTGCGAAACCCATCAAGGCAAATCACGATGTGACTCAGTAGTGTGTATAGCCCCCACGTGCCTGTATGCCCTCCAGACAACATCTGGGCAAGCTCCTGGTGACATGGCGGATGGAGTCCAGGTGGTTCTTCTCCCAGACCTGGATCAGGGCATCAGTGAGCTCCGGGACGGTCTGTTGCACTACTTGGCATCATTGGATGCACTAATACAATACCTCCCAAAGGTGCTACATTGGATTCAGGTCTAGAAACCGTGAGGGGCAATCAATGTCATCCAGGAATTGCCTACAAAGGCTGGCCACATGAGGCCAGGCATTGTCTTGCACCAGCATCCCAGTAGCGATCAGTGGTCAGGATACAGTTGGTTAGCACATGGAAGTCTGTGCGACACTCCAAGTTTATGCCTCCCCAGGCCATCATTGATCCGCAATCAAACCGGTCAAAACGTTCAGCACGGCGTCTCCAGACCCTTTTACAACTATGTTCGTAATGTGTACCTGCTTTCAACTATGAAGAGAACAGGGCGCCAATGGCAGACCAGCCAATTCCCTGGTAAATGCCAATCAAGGTGCACAGTGCTGGGCTGTAAGAACAGATCCCTGTCAGGCCCTCATGCCACCCTCAGTCTGTTTCTGACAGTTTGGTCAGAAACATGCACACCAGTAGCCCGATGGAGATTTTGTAAGGCTCTGGCAGTGTTCCTCCTCGCACAAAGGAGCAGATACTGGTCCTGCTGCTAGATTGATGCCCTCCTACGTCCCTGTCCAGCTCTCTTTGCTTAACGGCCTGTCTCCTTTAATCTCCTCCGTGCTCTTAAGACTGTACTGGGAAACACAGCCAACCTTCTTGTGACGACATGTGTGGCTGTGCCATCCTGGAGGAGCTGGACTGCCTGTGCAACCTGAATGGGCTGCAGGTACCGGTGTAGTGTACAAAGAAGCGGGTGAAATGTTAAACACCAGACAGGTTGCTGAGGGTTTTATTGAACACACTGGGAGACCGATCAAGAGGATGTAATTCAGATGTGATGACAAGCGCCCGGATCAGTACCTGTGCTGCTTGTTGTACATGTGAGGTTGTGCTCTACGAACGTTGTGCTGCACAACCCTGCAAGAGCAAGTCCCTGCCTAGATCTTAGCAGAAAACAGCAGCGTGTTGTCCAAGGGTTCACTAACGTTCTTTGTTCTCTAGGTAGAGAACACTGTGCATGTTGTCAAACATGATTGACTGGTCCAAGGAATACTGGTTAGGCCTCACTAGTACCTTACTTGTAACTTTCTTTTAAGGGTCCCCTGGCCTTTTACCTGGACTGTATGTCTGTCATGCTGTCCATCAGTACATCACAAAAAAGTTTTGGTACAGTATACTTCCGGTGACTTTGGTTTAAATGCCACAGCCAAGTAAGACGTCTCCTTTTTGCAACAGTAAAACATTGCAAATGTATACGATTGCAACAGTACAAAACATTGTCCTGTACACAACTATTTGGTTTGACTCTTCTTACGGGCACAGCAGCAGCATAAACATCACAATCTAAAGAATCCTCTGAAGTCTTTCCCCCAAAGTCCCAGCCAATTTCATCCGTGGTACAGCAAAGCAAAGAGAACAGATCTTACATTACAGACCTGACAGACACACACGTCCAGTAACGCTGCCACCCCCTCTACTCATCTCATCCCCTTCCATCAGGTGTAAATGGGTGTTGCCTTTCATCCCTTCACAGACTCAGTTAGCATGTCTGCTATAAGGAAAGGTGGGCTGGTTTCATCACTGCGCTGTTGCAGGTGAACCTGTGACAACGGACACATCTTTTGACAAAGACTGTGGAAGGAGTGTGAGGCCAAAGCACTTACATCCCCATGCCTTGGGCCAACATAATAGGACATTTTCAGAACATAATGTTGTAGTTGTTATGGACAGACCATTATATTTCAGGATGGATATGATGTGCTCTGAGTGCTAATATGTAAAGTAGCCTAGTTAGCCCCTATTCCAGAAAGGGTTTACTGAGCAGGATGTAAATGCAGTAGAAGGCGAGGGGATTGTCAAGATCGAAGCCTTTCAAGCATTGTAACGGCGGTACTCGACAGCCTTTAATGTCTCAATCAGATATCTTCCTGTTTTACCTCTCTGGAAGTAAGAGCTTTGTCGTCTTTGGAATAGAATTAAGGTACAGGCCTGGAAACGTGCAGTACTATCCATCCAGCTCTCCAATAAAAAGTCCCAGCCTGACAATATAGTCTTCACAAGCTCAATCTCGGGGCCTTTCAGAGGTGATTACAGATAGCTACCTGTCAAAACGGAAACTGTTAGAACGGTTAGAGGAATAGGAGCAAATTCCTTACAACCCAGCAGTGACCACAGAAGGCTGTATGTGCTCGATTCTCAGAATTCCTTAGCAGCTGTCTGAATGACACCCACACCCACACCCCCACACACACACACCCCCACACACACACACCCCCACACACACACACAGGCTTTCAAGCAGCAAATAAGGCAGATTCTTTACGCCCACATATTCTGAAAGCCTGCCGGAGCCAAAACAGAACCTCTCCACATACTTCTAGAGCCCTCCGACATGCACAGAACTTCCACAGAATTCCAACCTGGAAATGAATACCATCACAGGGGTTTGTGAGTGTCGCCCCTGTTCTACTATCAATGGAATGAGCTACAGAGCTGGCCCATTCATGCCATTCAACTTAATGGCTCATGCTCTGAGCCATGGTGATCCTGCATTTAAATATACCCCTCTGGATTGTGCAGCCCCGCAAATCAGCTCCAAGGCAGCAGCGATACTGTGAACCACATAAGGTCCCCTTTATCAGACCTCACCTATAGCTAACAACACAGGGCACAAAACAAGTAAGCTCTCGTAAACAAAAAACAAACAAAAAAAGAAGAAGAATTAATCAACACCCAGCTGACACCCAGTGCAAATAAACATGGGGGTACAGGCCTGGAGCTTTTACAAATGGGCCTACTGGGGGCAACATGTCAAATACACACAGTGCTGCAGTCATTGGCTAGTAAGAGTGTGAACTGTGATCCTCTACAAAGACTCCTGTGTGTTGGTCTGGGGAGAACAGACACTCGACCCCTTTGCTTCCCATAAAGTGGCAGAGCTGGTGGAGGGGCCCTCTGACCCATCCACACCCCCGTCATCCAGAGAAAGGCCGCACCCGCTCTTAAATTACAGCGTGGGCAAAACGAGTGCATAAATATTTACGTTACACACTATTCCTTTCTCCCAGTCCAGGATAGGACTATGTAAAGGCAGCAATGGCCTAGCTAGTTGCGCCGCTCCTGGATAGTAATGTGGGGGTATGGTTGCATGTTGTATATAGGGCTACTGTCTTTTCTACTAACAGTGCTCAGGTATGTTGGATAGCAAAAGTGAAAGGCAAGATCACATACAACATTAAGAGATTCTTTAAAGTACTTCCATTAGGCCTAATGACACACATATACTTGCACGCACACACACACACAAAATAATGGCCACTAATCTGCCCAGCGGCCTGTCCGGCAGCGCTGTGCAGTAGAGGGATCGATCATTCAGGAGACATGGGTTTCAAGGAAAAGTATTTGTTTTCATCTAAAAGACTATCATGACAGTTTTCGCCTGGAGCAACGCAACCAATAGAAGAGTTGCAAAACCACAAACCCTGCCCTTCTGACCTTCAGGCAACCCTCTGCAGAGTCCCAGGTATAGAAACATCCAGTTGGTGATACAGCCACCTGGAACCTAGATGCGGGTTTCCCCTGAAAACTGTAGTTTGGAACACTGCTCAGATATCTCCTTTATGGCTGCTACTTCAGGATATACACTCACGTGATTATCACAGAATAACACCAAGTCAACTAACTTCCTCCCGTTAGGAAGCATAAGCGATTGTGAATCAACATCACATGTTTTGGTGCAAACTAAACTGACAACAGGTGTACTGGAAAGGCAACAGAAACCCCCAAAAAGGGAATTGTTTTGCAGGTGGTGGCCACAGACAATTGCTCTCTCCTAATCCTTCCTGGCTGGTTCTTCTCAAGTTTTGTGTTTTGCTAGTGTCCTTGTCACTACTGGTAGCATGAGTTGGTACTTTCAACCCATTCAGGTTGCACAGGTAGTCCAGCTCCTCCAGAATGACACATTCATACGTGCCACTGCAAGGTATGCTGTGTCCCCCGGTACAGCCTCAAGAGCATGGAAGAGATACCATGAGACAGGCGATTACACAAGGAGAGCTGGACAGGGTAATAGAAGGGCAACAACCCAGCAGCAGAATGGGTATCTGCTCTTTCGTGCAAGGAGGAACAGGAGGAGCACTGCCAGAGCCCTACAAAATCACCTCCAGCAGACTACAGGGGTGCATCTTTCTGACCAAACTGTCGGAAACAGACTCCATGATGGTGGCATCAGGGCCTGACGTCCTCTTTTGGGACCTGTGCTCACAGCCCGGCACCATGCAGCTCGATTAGCTTTCGCCAGAGTACTCCAGAATTGGCAGGTGTTCGCATATGAGAGCAGGTTCATACTAAGGACATATGTGACAGAGTCTGAAAATGCTGTGGGGGAAAGTTATGCTGCCTGGAACATCATCCAGCATGACCAGTTCTGCGGAGGGTCAGTGACGTTCTGGGAAGGCATATAATTGGAGGTTCGCACAGATCGCCATGTACTAGAAAAATCCTCAGAACCAATCGCCAGACCTTACGCTGGAGCAGTGGGCCCTGGGTTCATCCTGGAGCAGTGGGCACTGGGTTCATCCTGGAGCAGGACAATGATGCCACTGACTTGCCCTCACATACCAATAGAGAATGTATGGGATTTTATATATAGATGCATCCAATGCCACAAAGTAGCGGTACAGACTGTCCAGGAGACCACTGTTGCCCTGATCCCCCAGGACACAATCCACCGTCCCATCAGGAGCAGGCCCAGTCGTTGAATACAGGCACATGGGGGCCTTACACACTACTGAGTCACGTTGAGTTGCAGTGATGAAATTCACACAATTGTTTACTTAGATTTTTGGTGCAATATTGAATCCAACCCTCAATCGGTTGGTCATTTTGGTTTCCATTGACCATTGTTACATCAGTTTGTTCTCAGCAAATTACTCAACATTAAGTAAAGATTCTGATCTTTAATATATTTCCTATAAATCCGAAGTATGATGTAAGCGTACACCTAACTTTTCAAGCAGTGTAGTTAATCAAAGGCTCAAAGTTATTTCAAAGAGAACAAAAGACTTAGGCTGCTGGGTCTGTTGTATTCCAGGTATGTAGGACACTTTTAGGAGAAACATCTAATCCATCAGCCTCACCCAGCTAGCTACCAATAACCCAGACAGCTAGCCCAAACCAACACACCCTGTTGAAAAAGGTTTGGAAACAGTAAAAATACAAGTGTGAAGCAGAGTAGAGTTGTAACTTTAAAGGCTACGTATTTTTTAACAGCATCTGGGCCAGACCCAATTATTTCACTTCGTCTCTGGGTTGTCATGGCTACAGCCTGGCCTCTGGTGGTTTTTAGTGGTTTGGGGTTTTAGAGTTGGTGAAATTGGCTGCCCCAGCCAACCAGGCATGAGGAGCTAGAAGAGGCTTCACTCAGTCTCAAGGGCTCTAGATTGAGCGAGCATTAGCAAGGCTCTTCACAACAAGAGGCAAAGAGGGCACAGGTGGAGGTAAACAACAAACTGAAGACACACTCCTGATAGGCCTGATGCAGCCTAATGCAGAGGGCGAATGAGAGAGCAAGAGGCCGAGGGAAAGTGAGTAAGAGGGTCCGAGAGGCAGAGAGAGGGATAAGCCAAGGGAGGCAGAGGGAGAGGCAGAGAGGGATAGGCCAAGGGAGGCAGAGGGAGAGGCAGAGAGAGGGATAGGCCAAGGGAGGCAGAGGGAGAGGCAGAGAGAAGGATAGGCCAAGGGAGGCAGGGAGAGGGATAGGCCAAGGGAGGCAGATGGAGAGGCATAGGCCAAGGGAGGCAGAGGGAGATGCAGAGAGAGGGATAGGCCAGGGGAGGCAGAGGGTGAGGCAGAGAGAGGGATAGGCCAAGGGAGTCAGATGGAGAGGCAGAGAAAGGGATAGGCCGAGGGAGGCAGAGGGAGGGATAGGCCGAGGGAGGCAGAGGGAGAGAGAAAGAGAGGCCTAAAGAGAAAGAGAGGCCGAAAGAGACGAAGGCCGATAGAGAGGCTCACTGCCCAAAAATGTGTGGTGAAAACAGAGCTGCACTTCTTACCCTCAAACCTAATGTACATCCACACTGAAGCAACTTTATTTCCTCAAATAATAAGTTTACAAAGAACTTGAAAACAAATGAGCACATTTTGGGGACAGAAAGAGGGGGAGAGAGAACAGAAGGGGAGAAAAAAGCGAAGACAGAGAGATTGGGACCCCACCCTCGGAAGATGTGCCCTCCTGCTACGGCCTCTGAACAGGAGTAAAGAGCAGGGCTCCCTGAGAAGGGCATGGATGTGCAGGTTGTGGATGCACTGCGGTTTCACCCAGGGGTCACTCTGCCTGCGTCGCCAAGCCAACTCAAGGTTGAGATGTTACCGACAGCATACTGCATGTGTCTGTAATCAAGGTTGAGATGTTACCGACAGCATACTGCATGTGTCTGTAATCAGGCTGCCTGACATCATTGATAAAACAGTGAACGGATCAACATCTCCCTGAAAAGCTCACAAACACTAGCCTTATCTCCCCCTCTTCCCGCTCTCCCCTTCCTACTCCTGCCATCAGTCATCATTAGGAGGCAGATGGATGACCTGTCCCAAACTCCTCCTCTGCTCCTCCCTCACACCGCAGAGCAGGAGGAATGAGGGGAGCACCAGGACGCGGCCGGCCAGTGAGGACAGCAGCCATTGTCAACTTCTGTGAATTATGCTTAAAAACCTCCTGATGTAATGTAAACTGGGTCAGCAGAATTCCCAGGGACCCACGAGCTGCTACTGGGGGAGGGGCAGGAGGAGGAGCAGCCAGGGGGAGAGGCAGCCAGTCGTGACAATGGCCAACAGAAAGCAGCTTATCTCAACCGGCTCCTCTGACCTGAGGAAGATGGCCTGGTTGCTCCTTGCTGCCACCATCACCTTGTGTGCCCACACTCCCCCTGCGCCTCCCTGTCTTACCATAACTCCCCCAAAGGCCCCGCCCACTGCTGAGCCAGTTAGACTGACATGTAGCCAACAAATCAGACTAGTGTCCTACCAATTAGACTAGTGTCCTACCAATCAGGCTAGTGTCCTACCAATCAGACTAGTGTCCTACCAATCAGACTAGTGTCCTACCAATCAGGCTAGTGTCCTACCAATCAGGCTAGTGTCCTACCAATCAGGCTAGTGTCCTACCAATCAGACTAGTGTCCTACCAATCAGGCTAGTGTCCTACCAATCAGGCTAGTGTCCTACCAATCAGGCTAGTGTCCTACCAATCAGGCTAGTGTCCTACCAATCAGACTAGTGTCCTACCAATCAGACTAGTGTCCTACCAATCAGACTAGTGTCCTACCAATCAGACTAGTGTCCTACCAATCAGACTATGAAACACTGAGTAAAGAAATGTGTTTATCCAAAGCAAATCTCGCAAATCTCAAAAACCTCAAAGAAAAGAATGCCTTCTGTCGTACATCTTATCTTGTTTTAGAACGACAGTCAGTGGCTTGATAGCCAAGGAATGACTCTGTGGATGAACCTGCTCAGGTCAAGTTCAGCTCTCCTGGTTGTCTTAAATAGGCAATAGGGCTCAAGAGGGCAGAAATAGTAGCAGCTGACTGCAGCAGAACCCAACTATGTGGATATGAAGAAACACGAGAGAGAGAGAGAGAGAGAGAGAGACACAGAGAGATAGAGATAGAGACACACAGAGAGAAAGACAGACACAGAAAGAGAAAGACAGACACAGAGATAGAGATAAAGAGAAACAGACACAGAAAAATAGAGACAGACACAGAAAGAAAGAGACGGACAGACACAAGGAGAGAGTGACAGACACAAGGAGAGAGTGACAGACACAAGGAGAGAGTGACAGACACAAGGAGAGAGTGACAGACGCAGAAAAAGACAGACAGACACAGAGAGATACAGATTGACAGAGAGAGATATAGATAGACAAAGAGAGATATAGATAGACAGACAGACAGACAGTGAGAGAGATAGACAGTGAGAGAGAGAGAACTCCTGATAAAGTTCAGACTCAGGTGACCACACCCTTGCAAAAAAAAAAGGAAGACATAAAAAAAAAACCTGTATACCAAAATAATAGCGATTTAGCTGTCACCGTACAACGGATGAGGTAAAAACAGGGATGCACTGTGAAAATTGCACCTCCATAAAAGAGAAATATTATGAAAAAGTATGTAATTTAATACAAAATGTTTAAGAAATTTAAATAACTAAATTAAAAATAATTCTTAGAAAGGGACCAACGGCAAATATCTCAGACATATTTGTTTTGTGTTCGGGAGTAATCCCGAACACAAAACACACACATACACATATTTATACTCATACAACATACACCAAGATACACAACCAAACACACACACACATACCTAAATCCTTAATAGTATTAATTCTTAACATGATTTTCTATATTACATTGTAACATGATTTGGCAACATTGATTTGGCAACATTGCTCAAAATTGTAACGTCCATTAAATTTTATGTATTGATAGACAAAAAGATAGACAAACAGACAGAAAAATAGGACAGATAGGACAGACAGACAGACACAGAAAGAGAGAGAGAGAAAGATCAAAAAAGAAACAGAGATTGTTGATGTCACTAGTTATTATAACAGCATCAAACAATTCTGGCCTACATTGTTTTTAGAGAAATATGTATGTATTATACCCCTGAATAATTTCTCTCTGAAATATTTCAAATGACCGAAACAACTCAAAACTAAGCTGAGATAATATTGCATCTACAGTAAATTTTCTGACACCCCAGCTTGCTAATAATTACCAAAATGTAATTTAGAATGCCAGCAACTTAACTTACTTTTTTTTCTAAATCAATAAGACTACTGTCTGCAAATTGGCAAGGAGGAAAAAAAAAACTGCTTTTAATGTGCGGCCTGTCAGACCTTGTTGAAAACCCAATGCAGCACCCAGGGCAAAATTGGTTTTGCCACAAAGTCATAATTATGTCAAATTCCTACAACATATATTCTTAAAATGTAACTTTAAACCAAAACCCATCCACAGAACACTGCAAATACTAACGTGGACGCTATGGTTGTGGAACCCAGAACTAGAGAAAGACAACCAGGAGGTGGACATGAACAGAGTTGAGTTCTTCACTTGGTTTAATCTACTGCTACCTACGGTTTAACTCAAGCTTTCTCTGTAGAGAGATTAACACGGCCAAGCACTAAACACGTAGGGCATTATGTAATCTAGCACATAAATAGTCTCACCAAGCCCTAGGCCCACACGAAGAACATAGATTACTAGAGAATCCCAACATTGCCCTGACTACGAAGCAACACGTAATCTGCCGGTTGAAGACCTAGGGGTCAAAACATTGTCTTAGAACCACAAGAGCAAAGATAGTGTTGGATGGTGTTGGAACAGAGGGGCCATTAAATAATACTGCATGGCTGTATGCTGTACGGCATGCTGTTCAACCATTTTACCACAGCTAAGAGCATCATGTGTGTGGATACAGCCCTCAGCAGTGTTATAAAGGGGAGGCAGGAAAGCCAAGTAGTCCAGAGCATCGAGCCAGTAAACACAAGGTAGCTGGTTCCAATCCCAGAGACGATAATATGAATTCCCCAGTCATTCTCTCTCTGAGCAAGACTGTTAACCCAGATTGCTCCAAGAATGTGTTATTAGCAAACCTGCATAGTTAAATAAAGGTACAGAAATGTACCACAATGGGATGTCATATGAACTCTTATAAACCAGTTAGTTGGAATCCTGAATGGCCGATAATAGACTTTGTACAACAGCTATGACATCACATCACATTTTACAGGAGTAATTGCCTGGACAATTAAACCAAAAATAATAAAGCCTATGTGAAACTGGTTACCAGTAAATCAGCTCATTCTTTTCTAATGGAAAGCACAACAGCTGAATAAAACTGACAACAAAAAATCTAAAATGTATTTCAGAACGCACTGAGGCGACCATGGAGTTAAATTGTCTCCTACACAATAACATCCCTATTTTCCACAAGTCTGGATATGACTACAATACCCTGATGAACAGCCGGTTATGATATGATAGCAGTGCCACGGGACACAGAGAAGCAGGCTTTGCCAATTCAACTCTGATTGACTGTAATGGGCCGGGTGAAGCCCAAGCCAAATCAACAGATGCAGATATATCAAAACATGAATGCAATAAACACATCAAGCTGGTGCTACAATAGCACAGTGTGTGTCGATCCAAAAACATACACACACACGAGAAAACAAGGACACCTGGCTGCATCTTCTCCTCTGTCCTACAGCATCTCATTTCACCTTGGCCTAAAAACATCAGGACCATTGCATGCACCTCTCTTGACCGCCTGTCATGTCTTAAGCCTAATTACCACCACAACGTAAAAATTAGGCTATATCCTCCTCCAGGGAAACGGAAGAGAAACCGAGTGAGGGGGAAAACGGGAAAGAAGACAAATAACAGGAGAGAAAGGGAGAGAGATCGAGAGACAGAGAAATTGAAAGGGAGTTCTGACAGCTGGTTGGCAAAAATCCTGAGGATTTAAGGAAAGTCAGAAACGAGGGCTGGATATTCAGCTGGAAGTTTTCTCCCAGAGCCTGGGATATTTCCAATTACACACCAGCCTTAAGGGCTTACAGTGTTGGCTGCGTCTGGCTGTGAGGAACGACCTCCCTGAACAGAAAGTTGCGCGTGTACACGCACCCCGCTGTAATCAGTCATTATCAGCCGTGATGTGAGGGGCCAAACATGTCGAGTGATGACACACGGCCCGATTAGGCAAACACTTGAGGTAACAGGGGTCAAGGGTCAGATCTAAACGCTTAGACACACGTGACCCTCGTTTAGCCTGTTTAGCCAACTGTCAGGGCTTTGTTCTGGGGATGCGGTTGTGTGTGTTGGAAAGACCATAACAGCTGCACGCAGGACACCAGACAGCACCGCTGGTGGCGATGGGCACCGAGGGAGCCGGCTGTCCGTGGTTTGACCCCCATGCCTCTCCGGTGGCACGGTGAGATCCTCATGGTCCTCGTCGACATGCCCCCCCACCACTTTGTTAGACCGAGATCAGGTTGTTTTGATGCGTCTTCCAACTCAACATAACAGAAGCAAACGACCACCCTGCATGTCAACAATCCTCTGTCAGAACAGCCAAGTCAAAGGCTGTTTGTGCAGGAACAGAAGACGGAGAGAGACACCCATCCTAAGCAGACAGAAACATAATGAAACAATGCTCTGACCAGTCATTGGGCAAGAGAAAGAGCAGAGCGCCGGACCGGGTGCCTGGTTCCCACTTCCTGCCGGCGAGGCAGAGGGACGCTGCCTGTCAGTCATGCCTGAACGGAGGCTCTGCCCAGGATCTCTGGAGAGGAGCCCGGACTGGAACCCTGCCTGGTCAGACAGACCAATCAACATGCTGGAAACAAACCTGGGGTTCTGACAGGGAGCCTGGGTGTAAGTGACTTCTTCCAGGCTTCTGTGAGTTCTGTCAGGTGCTGTGATTCACTGGATTCCAAGAAACAGCCACTGACCCAGCTACTGTCCATCTGTAACCAGATCGTTTTGAAACAATTTGAAGACGGAGCTCAGTTCCGATGGTTAAACTAGATACGGTAATGGCCATCACGTCCTCATTCTTTGATTCATTCATTCCTCTTCATGCCATTTTACAAGGCACTAAACTGTGTAGGTTAGGGCACAAATGGCCAGCCATCATTTACAGAGCTATCTTACCTTTCCAGCATATGGGCTGTCAACACAAACACACAAACCTAGTTCTGACTCTACATTTATTCAGCTCCAACAGTTCAACCGCCAACTGAGCTGCAATCAGAGAATATTGCTTTAATTGGTTGATTGTCTCAGGGGGGCCACTGAGATTTAGGCTAATATCCAGGAAACCAGTATGTGTGTATGTGTGTGTGTGTGTGTGTGTGTGTGTGTGTGTATGTGTATATGTGTGTGTGCGTCTGTCTAAGAGGTCAACAGAGGTGTGGGCCCTCCCCCCTTATCTGGGTGCCTATATCAGCCCTATCAGTGAGAGCCACACTCAGTCAGGGCATTTAAAACAGCACTGTGTCTTTGCCGATTAACTACTGCAGCAATTATGATTCATAAGTTAAAACACAGCGTTACACAACACGCACATTACAAGAGATCAAGAGGCACGGCCACAAATTAATCCTATTCATCTAAAGGTGTACAATGGTTAGAACACAACGCAGACAGTTGAAATATTTTCACACTGTCTCTCTAAAAGAGGATGTCTACACTGCTGGGGATGGTTTCCCGTATATAGGCCTGAAAAGGTACTGATAGATGATTTTGCCTTCTTTATTTGACTGAAAAAGCTAAAGCAGCCCTAGGCTTCTCCATGAAACCTGAGTGAGTCAGTCAGTGTGTGCGAGAGAGAGAATAATAAACAGGAACTTGAGAAAACAGAGCGCCGGCCGGTGAGAGCTGACAGCACCGAGCCACACTTCATCAGTAAAAAAGGAGGAAGTGGCTCTGAGAGATGACACCAGCCAGTGATCCACGCCGGACCAGATGGCTTTTTCATGTCACTGTCACACCATTTCAATGATGGACCCTGAGTCTCAGTCACCAGCCCAAATGGAACACTGTGCCCTAAAAAGCACACCGCTTATGAGCTGGGTCCTTAGAGAGGTGGTTTAGAGGGAAAAAGTGATATTAAAAGGCTGCCATTTTGGATACAGACTCTGTTTTACAAAGAACCTACTGCCACATACAAGCTGCAGTAAGACACACGCAGACTCGAAGCTCGAAAACCCATTATCATTGCACGGGAAACGTAATATTCAGGTCCCACTCAAAGAGCAACTACTTAGGCGAAGTGGACTCCCGGAGTGGACTACTGGAGCAGATTGTTTCAGACCAGCCAACACCACCACTCAGTGACTTTGCTCAAGCTTGCTGGCATTTAGAAATGAACCGTATTTCACTTGAAGAGGAACGTTATGCGCGTGTGTACGTGCGCATCTGTCCTGTGACCCCCGTGGCCCCTTTATCGTAGCAAGCTACAGGCCTCACATGGCCATTCCTATCCATGCCTCCCTCTGCCTGCTTAAGATCTGGTTTCTGATGGCTGTAGCACATCTCTATGGCGACCTCCCTAAAACCACACTGTTCCCTCCTTTCAACTTTCAGAAGTAGAGCGGAGAAGGGACCTGTTTGGGACTCTCATCTCTGTATCTGTTTCCGCTACTTGCTTGCGTTGCTCCCTGCACTCGGCTCTCCGCTCAGTCAGCTGCTCGCACACACACACACACACACACACACACACTGTTTACATAGCAGCACAGAACAGGAGCCTTGTTTCCATTGATCTCACTCAAACACACGAATAGAAATACTTCATGAGAATTACAGACAAAAAGATTTCAACAACTGAAAGGCATTGGATATCTAAACACCTATGGGTACAGGAAGCCCCTCCCATCGCCAGGCTGGCAAACACACACACACACAAACACACAAAAACTGTCTGTATGCAAATGTGTGTTAGCACGGTGTGTAGGGGAAGACTACCCAGCTGCTGTCTTCTCCCAAGCCCTACCAACGACCCAATGTAAAGTGTGACTATGACATCATGATTTATGCGAGCCGAGGGCACATTCTAGCAGCGAACAGCACATTTGAATCTAATCTTCCTCAAAATCCAGTTGGCTGGATCACTGGAGCTTCAGTAAAATACCCCGTAATTGGCCCGGACCCTGCTGCCTGCCAACAGACAACCATCCAATAAACAGAATATTGAAATGTGCAGAAGAATTCCCTCTGGTGCTGTGAGGGAGATTCTTTAGTAGCCCGCAGGGAAAACAAACACAGGGACCCAGACAGACCGGGCCTTCGGCATGAAAAGACATTAGAATATTCCAACACTTAGCACTTTTAAGGGTCAGCCTGGCTACAACCTGCTGACTCAGTGATTGAACACATGCACGCGCAGACCTATTGTACACCTTTCATTCATCTCCGTCTGACCTTTTATATCCATCACAACAACAAAAAAGGGGTTGGGTTGTGCAAAACATGACAACAAACCAATCAAAGTCTGATCAACAGTGGGCGGAAAACAAAGGCACTGCTCACATTTCCTTTACCTTCCGCATAGAATCCAGGAATAGCTCAGATAATCAGGAAGGAGAGGGGAAGAGGGAGGAATAGAGACAGACAGACACACAGGAAGAGGGAGAGGCCCACATACACCTCAGTCACATGCAGAAAGAGGGAGAGGCCCACATACACCTCAGTCACATGCAGAAAGAGGGAGAGGCCCACATACACCTCAGTCACATGCAGAAAGAGGGAGAGGCCCACATACACCTCAGTCACATGCAGAAAGAGGGAGAGGCCCACTTACACCTCAGTCACATGCAGAAAGAGGGAGAGGCCCACATACACCTCAGTCACATGCAGAAAGAGGGAGAGGCCCACATACACCTCAGTCACATGCAGAAAGAGGGAGAGGCCCACATACACCTCAGTCACATGCAGAAAGACAGAGGGGGATTTTCCCTTTTCTGCTCATTCATCCATACAGTACGGTAACCTCCCATCACGCACAAACCCAGATACAGTAAACACCTACCTACCGCAAAAGTCTTCCTGCTAAAAAGGACTTATCAGCGGAAAATATCAGTAAAATAAAGGAAGTTACGTATAAATTAAAATGGTTTTATTTTATTTTGACTATGCCCTTGTGAGCGAGTGTGTGGGGTGGAGAATGTGTGGTGGAGAATGTGTGGTGCCAATAAATCACCTTAATCCAACGTCAAATACATTAATGGTAGTTTACAAACACAAAACATCTCCAATCACCTCCCTGTTTCCACATAGAAATGCAAACCCATGTGGTTGTATAGGAACTACAAGCTGTAGGCGAATGTCTCATTTGATATGAATAGAATGTCTGGTCGTAAGTGGAGCCTAATGGGATGGTGAAAAGTTTCATACTGTGTATTATGAATGCTAAGATAATGATGGTGCACAAGCTTCACAAAGTTATAAACTAAAAAGGGGTGGATGGTTAGTAAACAAACACAGAAAGGACAAAGTTGTAACCGTTCAGCTGGGTTGGGGTCAAATTAACATTTTTAAAATGTAAATTTGGTTCAAATAAAGATTTTAAATTTGGATTGCCCTCCACCGCCACCATGTTAAATATGGGTTTGATAATGAATTATGAAAACAATGCATTTTGTCATTACGTTACATTGTCCTCTTTTATATTTCACTGTTTCGTTTAATGGATTTTGTGAAATGGATTTTGTATCATTTTTAAAAACAAAGAATATTACTGTGTACATTAGATAGATAGATGATCTTTACATATTCCCAAGAAATGTGGTGTCATTGTTTAAAAATGCGTTTGAAAAATTAAACATTCAAATGTTATGGGTAACCATACATTGTCAAAATAACACATGGGTATGGTAATGTGTAGCATACACATAAAATGTTATTGAAATCTACATAAACTCAATTTGAATTAAAAAATGCTTACTGTGGGGTACGGCCAATTGAAATTCGGGTACATTTAAAGCGCACTTCACAACTAAAAACAAAGCACCTCAAATAGGGCTGAGCAAAATACACAATACAATAGAACAATATTTTATGTTGTTAAGTGATAAAAGCTAATGTTTTACAAGTTGCGCGCATTACAAGAGTACCAACTAATGAATTCTAATTGGTTTTATTTTGATTTTCTCCATCCTGAAATAATGTTACTGTGAATATGAATAAACCTTGGACAAAAATGGAATTGAAGAAGTTACATTTCTGCATGAACATTTAACCAAAAGTATAAAAATAACTTGGTTTTGTGGTACATCTTAAAACACAAAGTTGCCCAGTCTTTACCCTGTTGTACAGCTTCCTCTTTAAAGATTGAAATCATTCAAATTTGACTAGCATTCAAGATCAATGTTATATAAAAAATAATTTGTTTGGGTGTCAAGTGCTGTGTTTTCTGTTCTGGAAAATATGAAAACAAGCATCATTCTCCCAATAAAAAGGACTACAACAAAAAACATTTGGAGTAAAGGGGAAAGGGGTACTAAGAAACATAGCACTGAACTCTCACCCATGACCCTGAGGGAAGAACCTCTTGATCTATTCAGATGGATACATCACCATCCAGCACTAGCACAAAAAGTTATTTGGGAGGAATATATAGTCAAAAACCTTCCCCAATATATCAATCTCTAGTACTTTTACAAAAACAATCTTATTCAATAAACAAAGAAGTATTGGTTTCACATGTCTATTCCCATCAGCTTGTTCTGCCAGTACAGAGTATATTCCAGGTCAGATGTTGAGCATTACAATAAACACGCACACACACAGATAAGACGCACACACAGCTATGAGAAAGAGAAAGATGAGGGAACATACACCTAAATGAGGAAATACAAGACCAAGGTATTTCCTCTTGGTGCCTAGACACTCATGTAATTTTCACAAAGCCACAACTGAAAATAAATTAGAATAACAGAAATATTTGTTCACACACACACACAATTGGTGTTTGCAAGCAATGGTTCCAGACACTAACGCATCATTAAAACAAACCCAGAAATTATATTAAAAAGTATTTCCAAACCCATTTTGAAAGTTCGACACGAGACACACATAACGGGGAATTATTAACTATATTTTACAACATTAATGTATCTACAACTGTTAAAGCGAAGCAAAATGCACGACTGTCTGAAGGATTCAGCAACTCGCCTCACAATACGAACTGCGGAAGTACAGACACCTGCTCCAGTAAGTGATTAACTACACACACAATGTTATAACAGCTATTACAGGAAGACACCGTTGCTGTGCAAACATTTACACACATACTGTATATGAACAGTAACTATCAAAAAATGATGAAATCATCGAATGACAACGACGGGGTCCTGTATATACTCGGCTAGCTTCGCTTGCTAACCATAAAAGTTGTTTATTATTTACGTTTACTATTATTATAGTTGTTAAATGGTTGAGTCCATTAAATTGTCAACAAATTAGAAATCTAGAAAAATAGTATACTATCAACTATATTTGTATAGTACATTCTGTTACATCGTTGTAACAACGTTATCTAAAACAGATCCAACCACACTGTTGACTCCGACCATGCTTGCCACCGAGTTCCAGTTTGCTAGTCCCATAGGTTTATTGCCCACGAGCCGTGTGTAGCCTATGACAGCAGGGCAGTAAACAAAATGTTTGTTATATAAAATTCATGCTGCCGTGTACTTACGAGTAAGGGGTAACTGTAGCGAGAAAAGATATCCAAACACACGTTGATAACAAGCACAGTTTACAGTTCTGACTCTCGCTGACAGGACCAAAAATCCAAGTGCGAACGTTCAGCCAAAGCGCTCTCACGTTTGACACCCGCGCGAGCCGCCTGCTGGTTTCTTCTTGCGCCAGATTCAAATATGAATTGACTGCGCATGCGTGTCCAGGATTAATTTATTTTAAGCGCTGAAAAACCCCAGCAATTAATGTTACCTTCTGTACGAGTAGACAAGACATATGTATAATAACCGCTAGCAATAACATACTGAACGATTTGCTTTTTCAATTCCTGGTAAAAGCGGCACTATTCACATAGTACTGCATGTACTGTAGTTTATTGATTAGAAAGTATGTCTTATTGGATTTCAATGTACTGCTGGGTGGCGTGTTGTAGGAGTTTTAATTGTGATAAATTGAAAGTTTATGTAAGAAATGTCTTCTGTCTTTTCAAGGCTATTTGAGTCGCTTTCCACATAGCTTCATTTATTTTAGCTACACAATCTAATGCATAATTTAAGTTGGCTAGCAGTCTGCCTAGCTTCACCAAAACACAGGCTAATCTCACAATAGCAAATGGGGTCAAATTATAGGATGATAACAGCGAAGTTTAATCAGAATACTTTAATTTACATTCCTCGGAGTGGGCACAGAGACGTGATTCCAAAGCTGTGTAAACTATCAATGGTTTGTGATGCTTGACTGAGGAGAATAGTCCTACTACCGTTACCTAATAGCCTACGCTGCCCGCACTAGCCTGCTATGTCCAGCCGTTGGATGAGAATTGTCCGCCTAACCTATCAAAAATCACAGCGAATACATTACTGCTGACAAACTACATCACAATTCCGAGTGCATAATGCACAGAAAGGCAGCATAAAACTGTTATGATAAATACATTACCGCAATTGCTTGCTCTCAGACCCCGGTACAGTTACTTCCAGTCTAATATAATGTGCGTTTCCCCAGTTCTCCGGCAGCTTGTTCCCTTATGAGAATTTAGACTACGGCTTTGTTCACGTGGTGATGTGCGCTTTTCCTAATTGGAGGACCGAACAGGAGTCGGTGAAACTGTCATTGCTCCTCTGCTTTCTGCACCTGAACAATATATAAAACCGATAGAAACAGCACAAAATTCTGTCATTTATCCAAGTCTGTACGAGCCAAAGTGCGAATCATGTGAAGCTACCTTATACTTTAGTGCATTCCCTGGTGGAGGCTGCACGGCGAGTGGGATGAAACGTTTGAAACGGTATAATTAAATGTCTCACTGTGTGTATAACTGCAATGGCAGAGGCTATGACAAAGAGGATGCTACAGTAGGCTAACCTCTTTATTTAAAGAAACCGATTCTGCTCAAACATAAGCACCATCTTTTGAGAGGCTGTTATGGCATTAAATGTAATATTACACTTTTTATTCCCTTGCCCTGTACAATGAATAAGTCAGTAAAGGCTCTTCCACAATTATTCTCAAACATACACACACAGGCTACCTCAAATTTCCTTCACTCTAAAAGTTCAGCTGATTATACAGACCGACTAAAAACAGAAAGGCTCTTTGAATAGGTGCCTGCTGGATATTTTGGAGTATAGATACAATCTTTGTGTTCCAGGAACTATTTCAAAGCTAGGTGTGACTCTTTGGGCCCTACTTCAGGTATGCGCACAGCTCATAACAGTGACCCGAATTGACTTTTCTGTACAGCATACCCAAGATATGCAAGCAGTAGGCCACACGTGGCACAAAAAACTTTTTTGTCTTAACAAAACATTCTTTACACTGGCCTATATAGCCTACCACATTTTTCATTTTATGTCATTGGTTTTTCAAAATCCAGTAACTGTGGTTTCTATATCCCACATTGAAATTGATACGTTATTAGCTCAGCAGTGATTGAGCCTATAAAAGCATCTGACAGCAGTACCTTCCTTGCCACTCGGATGCTCTTCTTCCAACCTCATAGTCATATATCAGTACCCAAAATGGTGGCCCACCCTTCCTGACGTAGTGCCTATCTTTTGACCACATTCCACTGGTCTTTCATCAAATTGAGT
This sequence comes from Novumbra hubbsi, assembly GCA_016801125.1. Lineage (NCBI taxonomy): Eukaryota > Metazoa > Chordata > Actinopteri > Esociformes > Umbridae > Novumbra > Novumbra hubbsi. The sequence goes on from JACXGK010001794.1 coordinate 36,007, forward strand.
GCACTACAGAGGAAATAGGCTGTCATTTTGGAAACAACCCGTAGAGGCCACAGAAGAGCCACAGTCAATGGCTAAGGTACTTGGCTGCTGAAGGTATAATTTTAGATTGCATGTGGGCTGCAGATGAACCAGGTCTTATAGGAGAGTGCTGTGACTATTGTACTGCAAGAATATTTCATTTTTTGTTTTGTTTAACAGTTTCATAGAGCTGTCAAATTTTAGGCATCAGCAGCTCCTTGTCCTACTAAAATGTAGCTTCAATGACAACCATCCTACCTCACTGAAGAATACAGCTGTCTTTGTCTTTTCACTACTGTAAATGTATAAAATATTATGAATGATCAGTCCTTGACTCCATGCATAGATGCCTACACATTGAGTTGTTTTGTTTCTTCAGCTCCATACCTCGGCTCTTCACAGAGCCGGCTATGTTATTGTTACAACAGCGGATTTCCCATTTATGGTACAGTATGTGTTACAGTAGATGCTTCACAGCCATGGAGTCTCAGAAGTTTTGGCAGCCACTTCCCACTTTGTCTCTCTCAAATTTGTCAGAAATGAGAGGCTGAACACAGCCATTTTGTTAGAAAGGTAATAGAGTTGCATAGAAAAGGATACAGCTGTGAATGAACATGGCATTTATTTGCACTGGTACTGTACAACAGAGGCACCGGGTTTCTTGAAAGCACAACATTTTCTGCTTCTGTATGTTTTCTGTGAATGTTTATAATATGTGCATATTTACTTAATGTGTAGCTGTTTGTGTAAGAACGGGTGTTACTGAGTTTATTTAAGAGGTTGCAGTATATCCACCCTAGCCTCCCCCCTGACAATGACAAAGCAGCACATGTTTCTCATGGGAACATCTGCCCCAACCTGAGAAACTAGGGACAAAAAGACAGCAGTCCCACACACACACACACTTTCTCTCTGTGTCCTTCTTTCTATCTCCCTTTGCCTCTGTTTCACACACACACACCAAAACCTGCAATCCTGCATCTATCAACAAAGTTGTTTTCATGGAATTGTCCTGAAAGTTGTCCCTCTTGACACTTAAGAATTAGAAAGTAGGCAGGCCACTCTTTCTGTTCCTTCCTGTTCATTCTTTTCCCTTCCTCTTTTTTTACAGTCCATTTTGCAATGCTTCGTGAGTGTGTTTTGTAGTCCAGTTTTCCAGTTTTCCAGCAACACAGCAGGTCACTCCTGGGCCTGCTGTCGCCTTCCATGCAGGTTTTGGCCTGACAGGCAGATCCATGGAAAAGGTGGAAAGAGGTTAGACATGAATGACAGCTGGACAGGACCCCACCCACTAGCATCCACAACACTATCTGACAGTTGGTCACCTGGAAGTGAGATAACCCCCTTGGAGTGTGATAAGGAGGTTGGTTAAAGTCATGCTACCAATGACTACTTGTGATTTGTTACCAAGTACTATATTGTTTCATCAGAGTTCAGACTAGGCTACAAAGCATCTCTGATTAAAAACCTACAGCTTTAATGAACATTGTGGATGTTTTATTTAAAGGTAAGTGTTTTCTCCATTAGTTTTTGTACCCTGCTCTGTCTTTGACCAGTCTGTATTAATGGGGTAGTAACTGCTGGAAGACAGATGGCCAAACTGCAATGTTCAAATTGACTACAATATATTGTAAAAATGCATGAAACCTTAAATAATTACATAAAATTTTGGTCTCCATTTAAGGTCAGGGAATAGGAATTATGTCATCATTGCGGTTAAGGTTAGGGTTAAATATCATTTCAAGTTTTGGAACTAGGCAGTTAATTTGACTGAACCTGTTCCAGAAAGTGTCGACCAGAGGACAGAGAGGTCATCTATCTTCCTGACTCTCTTCTGCATCCCAGCTCCTAGCCTTGATCCTGTGGCCGCAAAAACTCACACAGAGACATCCGGAAGAGTTGGGGGTTGGTCATCTGCCACCTGGCTGTCGGGACACGGCCAGGATCACCGTGTGTGTGTTTATGTGTGTGTGTATGCATGTGAGCGCCAAGCAGAAAATTTCCAGATGGCCGTGCCAGCATGGCATGGGCCTCAGACGCAAGTGGCGGTTGGAGAGGTGGCTAAAAGATGACCGGCAAAGGGGGCAGTGGGTTGGGTGCATGCAACCGAAGTTTATGTGTTTGTGTGTGTACTGACAGACTGACAGACAGGGTGTAGATGGAAAAAACATCCATCTCATCCCAGTTCAAGCTGGCTTCTTACTCTAGCTATAATTTCCATTGACGTGATTGTGTCAACAATGGTCCCGTTTATAAATGTTGATAGGCTGAGGCAGCTGTCTGAAGTGTGGAGGTTTGTGTCGAGGTTGTTTGATTGATGAGGCTTGTCCTCATAATGGGGGGGAGAACAAACATTGTTTTGTCACATGTTGGTCTTTATGAGGAACAGTGACAGGTAAAAACATGGTTCTGTCTGTCCAGCTGAAAGGGAAGTGTTGACAAAGCAGGAGTGTCTTTTGTGTTTTGAGCAAAAGGAAACAACTAGCTAATGAAGGTGTGAGATCTGCATGGTCTCTTCCAGAAACAACTCAAATTTCCTATATGTATTCTCCCTTTAACCACTACAATGGTCCATGGAGTAAAGGTTCGACGATAGCAATTTCTTTGGGCAGATTTTATCTCAGACATTAATAGTTCACACACTTTTCCCTCTTCTACAACGCTAGTATTCCACCTTGTGAACATCTGATGCCAGTAATGTGTGACAGTAAGGCGAGAGCGCTCTATCACACACACAAACACACACATACACACACAGATAATAATTGTGTGTGTAGCTCAGTTTCCCGGTTGTCTGGTTTGGTTTTCCCAAGTCTCTATGATATCTCTTTACACTGACAACATTACAACACACTGCAGAAACATATCACATATGCATACACAGCATGTCACACACAGATGTATATGTTCTTGACATATGCCCCTTTACAGGCAGTACAGTAGCATTTTATGTAGAGAATTGGGAAGTCAGACCCTCTTCATTTCAGCCTTCAAAAACTCTTAGCAATCCACACAAGCCTGCTCCACTTAACCTGACAAAGTGGAACCATTAGCTAGCTGTTAGCGTTATCTCCAGATCACCTACAGTAAGAGGAAACAATCAATCAATCAAATTCCATAGGCTAAGAAACAGTTATCATGAACCTAATGATGTAAAGGTTTGAAATCAGCACTTCATATTTTATGCCTTCTTTAGTAAAGTTACTTTAGCCTTAAGGAATGTGTGTATCTTTTTGTGTATTTGTGGGTGTGTGCACGTGTGCCTTCAGTCCCAAGATCGCTTATGATGTAAAGTTCCTCCCTGGTGCCAAATGCCTTTTAATAAACTGACTTTATAAGCTGTGCTGTTTTACCACTGGTATGTCAGAGTCTTCAATAACATGTCAACCAACATTGAAATATATAAGAAAAATATGAGCCAAAACAACAAGAGGAACATGTGCAGCTGAATATGATCAAAGTGGAAGAGTGGAGGGAGCGAGAAAGAGGCAGAACAGGGAGGAAGAAGGAAAGAGAGAGGGTCAGTATTACCTTTTCATCTCTGTCCGGTAGAAAGACAGGTTAAACCAGAGAGGCATGGATCAAAGACATTTGATTGAAGTGTTGGTATGACCTTGGAGTGTTGGTAACCCCCCCCCCCATGCCCCTATATATCTGTCGTCCTCTTTCCTACTTGTTTCCTAAAACCTTTGGTCCTTTTATCTTCCACATATCCTCCTCCCCTCCTCTCTCTCTTGAGAATCACTCCCCCACTATCCTCTATATCCTCTATCACTTCAAAGCAACACACTAGAAAGTGCGTAAGAATAGAGGAGTGCAAAGGCTTGGAACATGTCAATAGTATAGCAGAAAGTGGAATTCTGGGAAGTCTAGGTTCCCAGAATATATGACAACAAACTCACGGGACCATTGGTTCTGCTGGGTTCTACAGGATTCACGTGGAAATTGTGTCCAGTGATTGGTTAATCCAGTTAGAAACTCAATTACAACCCTGTTTCAAAAAAGTTGGGATGCTGCGTAATGTGTAAATAAAAACAGAATGCAATGATGAAAGTCATTGACACCCTATATTCAATAGAAAATAGTACAAAGACCACATATAAATGATGAAACTGAGACATCTTATTGTTTCTTGAAAAATATATGCCCACTTTAAATTCTATGCCAGCGATATGTTTCAAAAAGTTGGGACAGAGGCAACAAAAGCCTTGTCGCTGCAGTGTTTTCAGATCTTTTTGTTAGATGTTACCGAAGTATAATTACAAGCATCAAGTGTCAAAGGCTATTATTGACAATTACATTAAGTACATGCAAGTCAATATTTGCAGTGTTGACCCATCTTCTCCAAGACCTCTGCAATTGAACTGGCATGCTGTCAAATAACTGATGGCAGCCTATTTTTGCTAATAAATGTTGGAGTGTGTCAGAATTTGTGGGTTATTCTTTGTTCACCCGTCTCTTGAGAAGTTCTCAATGGGATAAAGGTCTGGGGAGTTTCCTGGCCATGGACCCATGATTTGATGTTTTGTTCCTCAAGCCAATTAGTTATCACTTTTGCCTTATGGCAAGGTACTCCACCATGCTGGAAAATGCATTGTTCGTCACCAAACTCTTCTTGGATGGTTGTGGGAGGTTGCTCTCGGAGGATGTTTTTGTACCATTCTACATTCATAGCCTTATAAAAGTCTTCGCCTTACTGTGCGTGTAGATGCCCTCACACGTGCCTGCTGACATTCTTGAGCAAGCTCTGCACTGGTGGCGCCCCAATCCCACAGCTGAATCTACTTTAGGAGACATTCCTGGCGCTTGCTTTACTTTCTTGGGCGCCCTGAAGCCTTCTTCACAACAATTGAACCTCTCTCCTTGAAGTTCTTGATGATCGAATAAATGGTAAATTTAGGTGCAATCTTTAAAGCAGCAATATCCTTGCCTGTGAAGCCCTTTTTTGCAAAGCAATGATGACTGCATGTGTTTCCTTGCTGGTAACCATGGTAAACAGAGGAAGAACAATGATTTCAAGCCCCACCCTCCTTTCAAAGCTTCCGGTCTGTTATTCTAACTCACTGACAGGATGTCAGCTGATCCTTTTGTGGGAGGGCTGAAATGCAGTGGACATGTTTTTTGGGGATTAAGTTCATTTTCATGACAAAGGGGGACTTGCAATTAATTACAATTCATCTGATCACTCTTCATGACATTCTGGAGGATATGCAAATTGCCATCATAAACACTTAGGCAACAGACTTTGTGAAAATGTATATTTGTGTCATTCTCAAAACTTTTGGCCACGGCTGTGTATTGTTGTACCAGATAGTTACTTGTCTCTGGACCTGCACATTGCACTTTTCCACTTATTCAGTAAATGTTTGCACATTTTATATTTACAGTTATTTCTATTTTGTTTTACCTCATACTACTTACTGTGTTTTTCTGTCATGCACCAAAGCACCAAAGCAAATTCCTTGTATATGTAAACACACTTGGTAATAAAGCTGATTCTGATTCTGATATAAGAGGGGACCTGATTAGATGTGTAACTTTCTTGTTCCCTGACACAGGAACAAGAAACACCATAAACTTATCCAAACATATTTCAAATTTTTTAAACAGGAGAGGTAAGCCTCATTTAGCTTGTCGGGAACAAAAATATTCCCAGAATATCTCTAACCAGAGAAGCTAAATTTAGCTCAAATTGGCTACAGGGGAAGGTAGAGGTGAGCTAGAGAACCTCCAAAATACCACAGTATTCCCTATTTAGTAAACTATTTAGCTATTATGGGCATGGGCACTAGTTAAACTGTGGCCTATGGTGGTCCAGCGGTCTTCTGGGTACACACAGACTACTGCAGTAAGGGTTTGATTCTGGCTCACTGTTTTTCTTACACTTTATGCACTAGGTTGCCATTTGTTTTTCAGCCTGGCTAGACTATGGTATACCGTTCTGGCAAAAATCCTTTTCTATTATTTGACGAATAATTATTAGATGAAATGTCTGTAAATGGCTTATAGTAGATAACACTGTGCTATGTTGTAGAGGGACGGTTTGGTGAAAACAATCAGTGTGAAAAGATGCTCTGTGGTGCTCCTGGATGAGTCATGGCTATTATCCCAGAGACAGATGCAGCAGGCAGTCAACAATAGTGTGTCTGTGTATGTGTGTTTATATGGTATAGCCCTCCATCTGTGAGCCACCATCTTTTGATTTTAACCTACTCTTCCATATCACAGGGCATGATTACAGGACACACTGAACAATAATGTTGAGAGATATGGTGTGGTTGACAATAAAAAGATGGGTGGTGGTGGTGATGATGGAGGTTACGATGACGAGTAGTTGCAATGAAGAAAGTGAATATGTAGATCATTTCAATGATGATAATGTGGTGGTGATGTTGAAGGTGATACAAAAAAATATAATGATGTTGGGAATGATAGTGATTATAGTAATTATAATGCCGAACGTAAAGACAATATCTTAGTGGTGATGGTGAGAATAGTGGTTGTGCTAATGAGAATGGTGTTGGTGATAACAATGATGATAATGATCATAGCAATGATGGTGATTGTAATAACAATGACGATGTAACCATGTTGGTGATGATGATATGAAGATTATGGTGATGGAAATGACAGTGATGAAAATGGTGGTGTAACAGAGATGGTAATGGTGATGATGATAAAACTGATGAAGTAATGGTGATGATCAAGTAATGATAATGATCAAAATAATGATGGCGGTAATGACGGTAATGCTGATAATGATGATAATAATGATGATGCAATGAAGATAATGAAGGTGGCGGTGACCTTTTAGATAATAACTGCATTATTAATAATATGGTTATGTTGATTGTGATGGAAATGATTATAATGCTAATCATTGTGATGATGATTGTGATATTAATAATGATGATCTATTGATGACGGTGATGATACAGAAGATTATGGCGGTGGTGATGACAATAATGATGATTGCAATATTAATAATGATGAATTAACAATGATGTGATGATGATACTGACAATAATGGTGGTAGCGATGACACTAATAATGACTATTATGGTTGTAATGATAATGACAAAAATTATAACTATAATGATGATGATCAATCTCTCACTGTATTCCTGGAGGTTATTAAAAACATTTGCTTATTCGTTAAGTAAAATCTATTTAAATTGTTATTATTTGGTATGAGACACTATACATGTGGAGACCACAATAAAAATATAAAGTAGACTGTTTGCGCCAGTCCCCTTGAGAACAACTGCTGTGAACAGTTGGCAAATGGATTGAAAGGTCCCGAACAAAATGCAGAGTAACAAACACTCTCTCTCGATCTCCAGGTAAAAACGGTGGTACTATCGGTGTCTGAATTCTTTGATGCCCTGACTCAGCTTGAAGGTTGTAGGTGTGCCATGTGCCCACTAAACACTCCATCATATCCCGCATGTTCTTCCTTAATCCATCCCACAGTAGAGAGCTGTTCCATTCCATTCTAAGCACGCTCAGAATTCAGACATTCCCCTGTGAAATGCATAAAATTACCTCCAAACATGAAAAAGAAATAGTATCCTGGCCAAAAAAGATGTTGCACTGTTTTTTCATCATGACTGCCCTGCGGAGACGTTGGAAACATAATTCTAGGGTATATGTTTCCTAACCTATGTGCACAATAATACAAAAAGATGACTATTGTAAAAAATAAATCCATTTCACCTAATTTACATTTCAATCATAGTAAAACAATGTGTGTTTTGGATTCTTGTGCTGAAGAAAGAGTCTATGGCCCCCTGGGGCTTTATTATCATAGCTTTTATCTAATAACAGGATACTTACATCCCAGATAACTCTGAAAGACAATATCATTCCAAAACAATATAGTGACGTACAAAGCTATAATAAAATCATTGTTGCCAAAATAGCAACAATGAATCAGTGAATGATTTCTGGGGTACAGCAATTATGATACTATAGGATTTCTTCTTCTGGAAGTGTAGGCTCTTTTATATTCCATTTAAGTGCCGTCAGACAGTGATTGCTGAGCTAAGTTGGGATCTATACAAAAGTAATACCAAGCTCAAGAGCAGTTGGTTATGCCTGTCATTGCATGAAATATCCTGAAAGCTGCTGAAATATAGAATGGTGGTTTTAATTTATGTTGTACTGATAGCCTAGCAACTGAAAGTATCTGAAAAGCCCCTAAGAAATTGAGGTGACTCTCTTGATTCAATACCTTGGTGCCTTGAAGGTTTCAAGAAGTCATAAAATGAAACTGTAAAATTGCAATTGTTTGAAATAATGTTTCTCTTGAGCAAAATATTTTTTATGAATTCCATGCAGGAGGGAACAGACCATGCTTGGAAAGAATTTGGTGTAGAAGGTTACAAAAATACTTATATTACTATATTTTAGCAGTATTTCCGTATTAAATACAGTCCTGTATAGCTCCCAGGTCAGAAATGTATACACTCATTGCTGTAAGTTGCTCTGGATAAGAGCATCAGCTAAATGACTAAAATGTTAAATGTAATAATTTGGGCAGTTGCTCTTATCTAGTGTGACTTACAGTTAGGGAATACATTTTAACATTGCTATGTGGAACAACCTGGTATCTCTGTAGCACTAAGTATGAAGTAAATCCTAGTCAATAAGGTATGCATTCAAATAAAATGTTTGTGTGTGTGTGTTTAGAATTTCTAAGACTATGAGGATTGAGCCAAGGTTGCCCCTGGACATGTTAATGGAGGGTTGCTGGGTTACATCAATAATCAAACGCAATTGGTTCGTTTTGAATTGTGGAGGATGATTAGGGTCACGGGAGGTCAGTTTTCATATTTTCTTTGGTCTCGAAACTGAATACGTTTAAAAACACTAGGTAATGTGTGTAAACACAGAAAATGACTCTGAGTTATATTTCGAGGATTATTGGTGGAATGCAACCTTTGCTCCATCCCCAGACCATAACCCCTCTCCCAACTAGTCCCCCCTCCTGACCTCAGGTCCCTAACGACAGCTCAGGCCCTAAATCTGCCACACTTTGATGAAAATGAACAGAGATATTTACATCTGCAAGATAATCCACTTTTAATGTGGTCAGGACCTTAATCGGCTTGCTTTATTTATGTGACTTGCTTGCGTGCTCTTGGTTTAAACACCTTAATTGCCGTCTGCATTTAGAAAGGCATGTGTCCATCCCCATGAGTGCATGCTTGGTGGAGCACACCCCCAGTTATTATCCACACACACCACACACACAGGCTGTCCAGAGAATCATTAGAAGGCTCAGGGAGACCGGCAGACGGACACGTAGTTCCTCTACATGCTGGCTCTCCGGTGGGGTTGTATTTGGCTGATGTTTCCCACCTCGACCAGAGCCAGCCCGTCTTTACAGCTCATACCTCACAGATGTGAGTGTGTCTTCTACTCAAATGGCTTTTACCAAATGTGGCTCTGATCTCTCCCTCACTCTCTCGCACAGTCTCCTCCCTTGATGAAGAGGTCTGTGTCACTGAGTGGTAAGATGACAGGAGAACTAATGAATGGCCCCCGATGCTGGGCTGAGGTGTTATGACCGGAATGGGAAACATACAGCCTCCTCTCATCCTGTCATTTCTAGAAAAGATGATGAGAGGAGGTAGGGGGACATCTATTCTGTCAGCAAATAGAGATCCTCTGTGTCAGGAATCAAGAGAAAATCCATGAGGTGCATTTCCCGAATGCTTTCACCCCTCTGTATAGACGGAGAACAAGCCTTCTCCCCTTCTACAGACAAGGCCCTCACTAATTACACTAAACCCAGTGCCCAGAAGAGGCAGGCAAGGTCTAAACTTAGGCCCTCCGTAGATCCACTGTCTGGGCCACCAGTCTGTTCAGAGTGACAGACAGACCCATGATCCTGGGAGGTCAAACAATGTCACTGCTTGTGTCTGCAGACTCCACTCAAATGTCAGTTATTTGGAAGTGCGGGGGTTGCCGTCCCGTGAGGTTTTATTCCCGTACCAATCTCAGGGCACGATAGCGACAGACATGATCGGATCCAGTGTGAAGGACATGAGCCACAGAATGTGGTGAATATGACCAAAGAAAAAAGGGAAAGATTCACAGGGTGCGAGTGAGAGACGGAGAGAGAGGGTGGTGGGATTAGAAAGTAGAAAGATGAAGAGAAGGAAAAGAGAGAAAACATGACGACCAAATTGAGGCTGACCAAGATAGGAGAAGGGGTTTGACAGGCAAACATGTCATATTGTGAAGGAAAACACAACACCAATGCCTCTCTGATTGACAAGGTCCCGGCACCCTGCGCTGACACCTGGTGATGGCTTTAACCAATCAGAGACCCAGGGTAGATACTCAGATCAACCCTCCTTCTCACTCTCATCCTCTTAGTAACATTTCTTTTTGTCTTCATTGTAACTATTAATATAGCTTTCTCTTGCTGTCTCTCAATCCCTCTTTCTCTAGCTCTTTAATTTTTTCCCTATTTTTCTTTCACTTTCTTTATTTCTCATGTTTCTCGCCAATGATTTTTCTTTTACTCATTCTTGCTTTTTTTTGTACTTAGCTCGTTGTTCCTCACTCTCACTTCACTTTTCTATAAATGTCTCACTTTCTCACTGACATTCATTTCACTCTTTAGCTCGTCTTCACCCTCACTCCTTTTCTCTCCGTGTGTTTCTTCCTTCATCCCTCTTTGTCTCTCTCTCTCTCACTTCATCTCTTTCGTTCTTCACAAGCCGTTAGCTTGTCTGTGAGAATGTCAGAGAGCCTTCTGATGACTGACTCATCTCAGGAAATTCACTCTAATATTGTGAAACGTGTGTGAAAGAGACAACACTCCATTACCGCTGAAGAGACAGAGTGTGTGTGAGAGGGAGAGATGGAGCTAGAGAAGGGAGAGGGGGAGGGGAGGGACACACTGACAAGCCTTCAGAAGGATCAGAACAGGCAGAATAAAGAGCAGCTTGTCTCATACAAGCTGTATTTTCAGACACTAACTGACTGGGTAGAGCACATGAAAGGGCTCTATGTTTTAATGAGGATTTAGTAGCTAGCAGTCCAAAACACACAGTGAATACATAGGCAAACATGCAGTACACAATGACAGATAAATTATAGAGCGTAATACTGCACACGCACACAAACATACACCTTTGTGTACCGACAAAATATATCCCAGGAATATTTTTTTCCCCCTAACCATATACCTAACCCCTGGCACTAATGTTAATCCTAACCTTAATACATATGCACAGAGATTCTATATTATAGGGACAGATGAGATGGCCAGATGGCCTGTACAACCAAGGGTTGACTGGTTGAGTGTGCGTGAAAACTCATCATGTTAAACTTTATTGACATATACACTATATCTATATGTATTGAGCTTAATCATTACATTCAGGTGTTTCATTCAGTCCCATTGCCACAGGTGTCTAAAATCAATCACATAGCCATGCACCCATTTCATAAACATTTGTGAAAGAATCTAAAGAGCACACTGAATTTGAGAGTGTTACTGTAATAGGATGCCACTGTTGATATAAGTCAGTGTAATTTCTTCCCCTCTACATATTACAAGATCAACTATAAGTTGTATTATTGCAAAGTGGAAGTGTTTAGGAAGCACAGCAACTCAGACCATGTAAAGTTACAGAGCAGGGTCGCCAAGTGCTTAGACATGTAGTGCGTAAGTCACCAACACTCTGCTGACTCAATAACTGCAGAGAGTTCCAAACCTCCTCTGGCATTAAAATCAGCACTAAAACTGTGCGCCGGGAGCTTCATGGCATGGGTTTCCCTGGTTGAGCACCTGTATGCAAGCCTTACATCACCAAGCACAATGCCAAGTGTTGGATGGAGGGTTGAAAACACTGCTTACTGGACTCTGGAGCAGTGGATACGTGTTCTGTGGGGTGACGAATCATACTTCTCTATCTGGCAGTCTAATGGATGAGTCTGATTTTGGCGAATGCCAGGAGAACGTTTCCTTCCTGACTGTATTGTGCCAGTTTGGTGAAGGAGGGAAAATGCTATGGGTTGGTTTTTCTGGGGTTGGCCTAGGCCACTTGAATGGGAAATGCTTGTTAATGCCTCAGTGTACAAAGGCATTTTGGAAAATTCCATGCTTCCAACTTCGTGGGAACAGTTTGGGGAAGGGCTTTTTCCAGCATGACTGTGCCCCAGGGGACAAACAAGAACCATAAGGCATGGTTGGGGCAAACACCTTTGGGATGAACTTGAATATATCGGGTTGGTCCCCCTTTTGCAGCTATAACAACTTCCACTTTTCTGGGAAGCTTTCTTCAAAATGTAGTAGTGTGTCTGTTGGACCTTTGGACCTTTTGCCCTTTCTTCCAGAAGAGCATTGATGAGGTCAGACACTGACGTAGGACAAGAGGGCCTGGCTCACCATCTCTGTTCAAGTTCTTCCTTGAGGTGTTTGAACACTTGGTGACCCTGCATCTGTACGTGATCTGCCACTTTGTGGCTGAATTGCTGTGGTTCATAAACGCTTCCATATTGAAATAATTACAGTTGATCGTGGAATATCAGGAGGGATGAAATTTCACAAAATGATTTGTTACAATAATGGCATCCTATTACATTACCATGCTCAAATTCAGTGAGCTCTTTAGAACGACCCCTACTTTCACAAATGTTTGTAAAGATTTTGATTTTATGCACCTGTGGCAATGGGACTGAATTAAACTGAATTCAATGTTTGTGGCCCAATACTTTTGTCCATATAGTGTACATATACAGTATAAACATATATATATTTATTCTTTTTTTTTTTACATAGAAGGCACTACAAACTATTACACAGGTCAAAGAAAGGATAAAAAGAGAGTTTTTGTAAATGATAATACAATGTAAATAAAAATGTGTAATGTATATGAATTTTTTTTATACACCAGAAGAGGCACAGCCCGAAGAGGTCTGGTCACCCCTCTGAGGCTGGTTCTTTTCTAGGTTACTTCCTACAATTTTGCCCCATTAGGGAGATTTTAGGGAGTGCTTCAACACTGTTGTTGCTTGCATGCATAAATACATTTGATTGATGGATTGTAGAAAGGGATGGGAATAACTAAATACAAATAAATGTATTTGTATGGTTAAGAACACAGCATTTTCCAAAGGACAGAAGAAGGTTTATAGTGGCAGAAAGGACCTCATTAAACTATTTGCAAGTGCCAAAAATATTTACAAGGAATGACCATGCAGAGACACTAAAACCGTGTCAGACATGTATTTGGTTGTACGGTCATTAAGTGCTGTCAAAAATCAATAAAGCAATTTTATTATCGATTGTAAAACTAACTGGCAGCCATTGGGGGACTTTATAATAGTGTTACAGGTTTTTATTAGAACTCGTGCTGCTGTATTCAGAATGTATTGCAGTTTGGTAATGTATTTTGAGGGGTAAGACTAGACCATAAGAATTTCAAGCATGCTAGTGATAAAAGCATGCACTAGTCTCAGTGTTGGCTTAGCAGAAAAACTAACGTAAAGGCAGATTTTTAAACTGAGCCTCATTAATCGGGTCACAACCTAAGTGTATACAAAAATATACAGTATCTGGGAAAATGAATACCATGCTTTATGATGTTGCTTCTGAAAGGTTGAATACATATAAAACAGTATTAGCCCCAAAATACATAGAATTAAAGCTGCACTTGAATCCAGTAGCACTTTTCAGCATCTGTGTTTGTCATAATGAGTGCAGATAATTAAAAAAAATCTGACTCTGTCCCAGCAAACGTAAATCTATGTGCATTTAGAGTCACCTTAGAGTTGTTTACAACCTTTACAATTGCTTTGTCAGTACTATGCTGTGCTTGAAAGACAGACGGACATTTGTCAAAAGTGGATTATGAACTTAGATGGTCATTTAACTTGTAAAAACAAATTTCTCAAGGATTTTACTGTGATAAATGTATTGTCTATATCCCATACAGTTTATTGGCTTGGATTTTGTATGCTTGATTAATTACCTGTGAACAGAGCGTAATTGACAATAGTGTGTATATCCTTAGATATACAGTTGGAAGTATACAGAAAGTGTTGTTCCATTGGCTGAACAACCCGTTGATTAAAATGTGAAGAAAAAAAGAATGCAATGATGTGAAATACAAATAAATCTTATATTCACCGGACAATAGGTAAAGAAAACATATCAGATGTTGAAACAGATAACATATGTCTTGAAAAATATATGACCACTTTGAATTAGATTCCAGCTTTGATAGAAGCAACACAAGTCTGGATACGTTCTGTAATGCAAAAAAGAAAACTTGTGGAACATATCACAACTAATAAGGTTAAGTGGCAACAGGTCAATGACATGATTGTGTATTAAAATAGCTTCCTAGAGAAGACAAGTCTTTTAGAAGTGAAGATGTGGAGAGACTTACCACTCTGTAAAAGACTGTGCAAGAGTTTGGGGATCTCAACATCTACAGTACATAATATCATTAAAAGATTCAGAGAATCTGGAGAAATCTCTGTACACAAGGAACAAGGCCGAAAACCAGTATTGGATGGCCGTGATCTTTGAGCCCTCCGACGGCCATACATTAAAAACATTCTGTAGTGGGACTAAAGAGGAGAGGGAGCATCCAACTTGCTAGCAGCGCACAGCTCAAGAGCCAGCATCCGTGTCGTATGGGGGTGCATTAGTGCACAAGGCATAGGTGACATACTGAACAATATCTACAGGTTTTGGAGCAACATATGCTGCCATCCAGACAACGTCTTTCTCAGGGAAGGCCTTGCTCATTTCAGCAAGACAAAGACAAACCACATTCTGCATGTATTACAACAGCATGGCTTCCTAGTAAAAGAACTGGTCCCAAAAATTGTTTTGAAACTGAAAATACGAAAAGCAACGTGTTGCTGGCATCTAATTCAAAATGGCCATGAATTCTTCCAAAAACAATAACAGTTCTCAGTGTCAATATTTGTTGTCTTGTTACAATTTTCAATTATATAGAGAGAGAGATAAATAATTTTACACTGCTTTCCAAGTTGTTTAGAAATGGAGTTGTAGTCACCATGGTTAGGATAGTATTTCAAAGCACATGTTGTGTAAAGTACACTTAAATTCCAAGCTAGTTAGCTGTTATCTTGTTAGCTCCTAGACTAAATATGGAAAGCAAAGTTTGTCCTAACGCTACCCTAGACATGTAGCTAAAAAGAAAACATTTGGTTATGGTTTTACCACAGGCTGGATAGGCTATAGAACAGTAATTCCTAACTAGACATTGTAGCTAGATAGTTGTAGTTGTTTTATAGTTTGCTGTTAAGGTTGTCTAGCGTTTATAAAGCATGATTTAGCTATTTCCCTTAAAGAGACTTGACATAACTCACCAATTTCTTCTTTAGGGTTTTAAATGTTGGCAAAAAACTTCAAAGGAACTCTTCCTGGTATTGAAGGGAGTTGTAGCACTATATCATCAAGACTTGTCAGATTGTCTGCTTCGGCTGAAATGAGCTCCAAACTCTTGACGTTCAGAGGTGGACAATAGATCATAAGGGGTTGAGAAAGTAAGATTTACGAGACTTTCAATCATATGAAAAAAATGCACCCTTGTAATATTCAGACTTATAGCAATGTAGTTCAGGTACATATAAGTTTAGTAAAACAAGTTCACACACATAGTATTAGAGGTCATAGAATTTACCTTGATAAACAGCAAATGGAGAACAGAAATAGAGAATCTTGAACAGAGGAGAGAGGAACATCTCAAAGTCATTTCTTTCATCTCAGACTGAAGAAGGTTATAGCCACCCTTCATTTACCAGACCACCGCTGTTTCCACTGAGAAGCAACACTGCTGCACACATGCGCACACAGACACATAGACACACACAGACACACAGACACACAGACACACACACAGACACATAGACACACACAGACACACACACAGACACACAGACACATAGACACACACAGACACACACACACACACACAGACACACACACACACACAGACACACACACAGACACACAGACACACAGACACACACACAGACACATAGACACACACAGACACACACACAGACACACAGACACACACACAGACACATATACACACACAGACACACACACAGACACACAGACAGATAGACACACACAGACACACACACAGGCACACAGACACACACACATAGACACACACAGACACACAGACACAGCTCCCTTTCTGTCTAAATTAATTCCTCACTGAACACACAGCTTAGGGACCCAAATAGTCCCTAATCGCCTTTGTATATCATCACACAAAAGTAGCGCTTTTTCATTAAATGCCACTCTCGTCCCTATGTAGTTGATCACTTTGAACCAGGTAGTGCACAATAAAGGAAATAGAGTTGCATTTGGTAGGCAAGCCAGTGTCACATTCATTAACACCCCACATGACTGTATAATTACATGTTGGGTTCTATTTCCTAAGCGTAATTCATCTCCCTTGACAACGAGCTGTGTTCCGTTATTCCTCGCGAGTGTTCGGTTTGGATTGACAGTCATTACTGAACTGAACGGGCAACCGAAACATAGTATTATATGATGGTAGTCATGGTTTTATGCTTGGCTATGGTCGCTAGCTGCCCTAGCCAATGTAAGCTAGCTGCACTTGTGTAAGATCCATGGTCCATGGGTGCAAAAGATGTTGCAGAGGGTGCAATAAGGTGAACTTACTAAAAGTTTTTCATTTTAGATCTAGGAATGGTGAAGTGCCTGGACAAAGACAAGTATGTCTTATGTAGACACCCTCTTCATCTGAACAATGTCTTGGCACAAATTCTCAGTTGTACTGAAATTCTGCTCCGAAATGACTGACTGTTAGGTAAACCAGTGGCCCTTATTCTGTGGAGACATGCTAAAAAATATGAAGAAACTGCACTTTCTTTCAAAATGTTTGTTAAAGATGACTTCTAATTACTTAAAACAAATTGTAGGTGCAGTCATGAAAGATATGTATATTGACCAATGATTGGTCAGCCTGGCTTACTTTGCACTTCATTTGCACATTCCACTGAATATTTGTCTCTCTGAGATGAGAGTTTGAGGTGGGGATTTTTTATAATTTTGTCTCCAAAATAAAGTTTCGCCCACAAATACGGAATATAGTGGACATTGACAGAACACTAACTTTTGCAGTCATGTAATCACTGGACGGTTAAATAGAACACGTAGGGATGGGTAACCGTTGATTGGTTAGGATTCCTTGCCCTCCCTTTTCTTTCATGCATTACAGCTCAGACATGCGAGATCTTGGATTTTCTCCCAAAATGCTATTCGATTCTTTCAGAGAACAAGTGTCCGAGTACCGTGCACCGTGTGAACAATACGTTGAGATCCATGACGCTGTCTGGAACCAAGATGGGAATGTCTCCACGGAGAGAGACACACGCTTCAGAAGCAGGAAAATGACGTGACCTAGCTTTGGTGGATGCCGGTGCAGGGTATCATTTAGGCAGTTAGCGCTTCATGCTGCTAGGAAGCTAGACGGCTGCGTCAGTAGGGGACCAGAATCCCCCGAAGCATCATGAGCCTGCTACAGTGTCGCACCAAATCAGACGCCGCTCCTGGAGAGCATTCATGAACGCACAAACAAATACACACACCTTTTGGGACGTTGGATTATGTCAGCAGCAGGCTACGTCTTACATTCCATATGAAGTAAACAGGTCTGTGCTCTCCTTCTACACGCGTGTGTGAGTCATACAGCTTGAAACGAGGTAGATGCTCCCTGCTTCCCATGATGCAGATCACAGTTGAGTGCTCTGACAACATTCTGCCACTCTGAGGACGATAGTGTAGAGTTCCTAAAATGGCTGAATAATGTCCTCTTCAGTTGGTTCCTGTAACTATGCACTTTAGCGAGGGATAGAGGCAGCTTTCAAAATGTCTGTTCCATTATTAAACAATGTGGAGTGGCCAGGGTTCAGTCACTGATTACATGTTAAAATGTCCCAGCAATAATAAGTTGCATAACCACCAAAAATACAGTAATCCTTTGACAGAAAGGCAGTGACTACTGCTTAGAATATTTTCCAAGATATTTCTGCGAAAGCATTGAAATAAATGTGAAAACAGATATGTTTAATGGTTTTGCACCTGAGGCCACCCAATCGTCAGAAACCACTATGATGACACATCAAAGGCAATCAAAGGACCTTTACGTGCCCTTCTGAAGACTCATTAAATGTATATTTTTAGTGACGCTGTGCGTGCGTTTTGATATTTGGTGTGCACAGCATGTTTAGTTTCCGCCTCTGTCACTTCGCTTTCTCTTTAATAACCAACCGTTGAAATCTCTGAGTGGAATCTTTTTATATTAAAAGCTGCTTCTAGGAGTAGACGGTGGGGTGAATGGGGGAAATGTGTTTGTGTATGTGTGTATTAAATTCAAATAAAGCTTTTTTTTTTTTTTTTAATAGAGCATTTCTATATAATTCCATTACTTCATTCAGGTATTGAATTCAAAGTAAATAAAAGCTTTTGTGGAGACAATTTTTCAGAGGAGCGATATGCTGCTGTCCACCTGATCCGCCTGATCTGCCAGGCAGAATTTGTTCAGTGTCTCTTTTTTAATAAACACTAACTGAAACAAATGACCAGATTCAGAGCAAACTCATGCAGACGTATAAGCTGCACATCCTAATGGTATGTGACACACAAATACTTTTATTCCAGGAATCCTGGGCCCACTCACTTATAGGGCACATTATTATCACAATCACTGGGCCCCATGAATCATACCAACCTTTCTCCGCATTAGCGACGGCCCTGTATGAACGTATGGTAAAACACTACTTCTGTGCTATGCGGAAGCTAGGGAGAAGATAGCGTGTTACCGAACAACATAGTAAAACACCACACAAATGTTTTTTTTGGGAAACTCAAACCTTTAGTATGATATGATTCTCCAAATAGCATTAGGCTTAAAATATGCCGTGCAATATGTTAACAAATAGTGAAACCTTTGGAATTTGATATTCAATTGTCATAGTGAAAGTGATGCTCACAGATGCCAATTAGCACCAGGCGAATAGCTATTCATCCCTCCAGGCTAGCATGGGTCGAGCCAAATGGCCAATCTGTCTATTGTGCCCACTCCTTGTCACTGGTGAACAGGAATATGTTCCTGGTCGCTAATGGAGTCGACAGGAGCGCAAACCGACCTGGAAACAGGCGCTACGGAGAGTCGATTACGGCGTACCAGCGGCGCGGCTCTGGCGCCATATACTAGATCGAGACAGCGAGTGGTCTGTCTGCCAAACAAGCGGGACGCCACGCCAGAACCCTGTCAACGGACACATGAACAGCAGGACCATGAAAGATTGAGAACAGCGTAATGCCATCTGAACAACACCGCCAGGGCTCAATTGAGACAATGACGGACAGAATTAGAGCGCAAAGCATAAGGATGTGAAATCATTGTGTGTGCGTAAGTGTGTACACTGACTTTCTTTGATTTAACAGCTTGTTCAAAAACCACTCGCCATCGCTTATCACGGATGAGCTGACTTGAGAGGGAAAGAAAGAGGGAAAGAGGAAGAGAACTTCAAATGAAACAGGTGGGGAGGGAGGGCGAGACAATCAAGGTGAAAACGAGGAGGTGAAAATGAGAAGGAGGATGGGGCAGAGTAGGTGTTGAAGGGGAAGCAGAATGGGTGGGGCAGCGTGTGGAGTGGTGGGATTGGGTGCCTTTTTCTTTTTTTGGAGCAGCTGTGCCCCCCGACTTCTCACTTGTGCCCCCCAACTTCCCACTTGTGCCCCCCAACTTCTCACTTGTGTCCCCCAACTCGCCCACTTGTGCCCCCAAACTTCCCACTTGTGCCCCCAACTTCCCACTCGCTCTATCTTCCCTTCCTCCCTTTCTCTCTTTTACCCGCAAGAACATATCCCCTCCCAGGCTAAAGACAAGGGGAGAGGGCCCTGGGATGGGTCCATACCGCAGTTCTAGGACACTCTGACAACACATTGCCTAACCAGCATATGTTTAATGTATATAAACCACCATGTAAATGTGGAAGCATGGATCTTACCGAGTTATTTGAAGTGGCTGGTGCATCCCTTGACTGTGTGAGGCTGGTGCATGAGGCTGGTGCATGAGGCTGGAGTGGGAGGCTGGTGCATGAGGCTGGTGCATGAGGCTGGAGTGGGAGGCTGGTGCATGAGGCTGGTGCATGAGGCCAGTTGTGTGTGCATGTGTGCTCCCATGCGCATGCGTTCTGCCCTTTACAGACAGAAGGGAGGAGGTAGGCTCATATTTCCTGCTGATCAATAATACAGGATCCTGCTAGACTGAGAAAGAGCCGTTAGTAGGCTGGCTATAAGGGTCAGCACGGCCCCGGGTTCAACCACCATTTGGTTTTCCTTCAAATATTTACAGCTTTTCACTTGGTGTGTACAGTTTGGTTGGTAGGATGCATCTGGATTGTCGAAACGTCCTTTGATTGAAAAGAAAACAACTAGGGTTTGAACCCAGGCCTTGGATGGTATTGCCCTGCGTCAGCCTTCAGATGGTAATGAGCTTCTGTTTCACGACCTTTTCCATTCAACAATAAACTTAATCTAATTTTATCCTCTCATTCTGCCTGCCATAGAATAACTGTGCTTTTTTATGCTTAATAACAAGTTTACAAACCAGCCGCACTGAAGTCAATTTCCTTACAACTTTTGATTCTGAATAATTCACGCAATAACAGAGAAGTGATGACAACGTGTTAAGAAATAAGCCAGAAGGCCCCTTATTGGGTTAGTAGGCACAGTCACTGCCAGGTGTGTGCATCCTGGTTGCAACATACCCAAATGCTCTGCTCTGTCCGTGGTAGACAGATGGACTTGTTGCACTCTAGCAACTCCTTCTGGTAGGTGTCTGTAGGCTCAGTCGTGGTTGTTGACAAGAGAATGTGTTCACTAGCGCGCTTGGCTGTGATAAGAAGCCGAACAGCTTAGCGAGGTGGCAGCGGAGGATGTGAAAGCTTGAATGAACCTGCTGTAGAGCTGTCTCAACGAGGGAAGCCCATAACCATGAATTTACCAAAATGAAAAATTGTCAAACACAAAATATATAAAAATGAAATTAGTAAAAAAATAGAATATTGAAAAGATATTGAAAGATGGCAAGATAATAAGTTAAACAAAGATCTTAAGTAGATAGTGTGGATGAGCTGCTAGGCCCTTGGACAGTTAGAAGACAGGAAGAAATAAACAGGAAGTTCCGACAGCCTTCGCACGTCAAACCCACACGCTCAACACCAGGGATCAGTCTGTCATCTTTGGGGAGTGCACCTTTTACCATGTCACCACACGCAAGCACGCGAACGTCACTAGCTTGCATGTGACCGACTGATTTCAGAGTGGGCCATGTGTGCCCCCTCTTTCCTTCTCCAGGGGATCAGACGTGGGCGTGTAGCGGGCCCTGTCAACAGATCCACCAGACGCAGCAGATAGCAGGCAGAGGAGGCCGGGTAGAGGTCAGAGGGTAATCCTCCCATCTCTCCATCGCTCCGTCTCATCCTTTCACACTTCATCCCTGCCGGTCATTTAACCAGCACTGGCTGTGGGGGAACGAGGCTTGATTCGTGGGATGGAGTTGTTTTAGCGCAGATGTATAGCTGGGCACATTCTTTACAGGAGATGGATCAGGTTGTTTTGTCACGAATGCCCTGGAGCCCGGACTGTTAAACAGGCTTAAGAGATGGGGGATCACTCCTTTAGAGTGGGGGGGGGGGGCTGGTCATTTCCTTCCATCTAGTGCCTGGACAGTAAAATCGTCTAAAGAAGAGAGTTTACTCCGTTAAATGTGTCGAGGTTGGGGCACAACTTCCTTTGGGTCTGCTCTAGGGACCAACGTTTGACTTGCTTTCAAGAGCCTCTCTATCGCTAGGAATCATCCCTCGTTGGACATTCCCATGACTCAGATGACTCTGAAGCAATTTCGCAAACATCTCACAGCTTGGTCGTTACCAAACAATAAATGCTATGAAATCTCTCAAGCAACGGGTTCACAATGCTCAGTTGCGGGGCATGAGGTGACCATTCCAAGACGGCCCACGTAGCGGACTGGTGTTCCCCTACAGTTCCCCTCCAGCCACACCGGAGACTCATCAGAGAATCATCAGGGTTCCATCCCCCCCCCCCCCCAAGGCTAATCCCCCCGGTCTGCATGTTAAATCTGAGTGGGCTGTTGAGTGGCCACTTAGTGGTTCTTTGTAATGAATGCGAGGGCAGGAAAAGAACAGAACAGGTTGAGAGAAGTCTGGCTTCTGCCTGCTCTGTTCCGTACGATTACTGTCTGTGTGTGTGTTGACATCCCTATCAACCCACACACATGGATGGACACATATGCACAAACACACACAAACACACACAAACACACAGCAAATGAGAACTTGCGATAGTTCCACTCACCACAAAGCAATTAGGTGTCTGGGATAATGACTAGGTACATATGGCCACATGACTGCATTTTCATTTATTACCAACAAACCGGCATCTGGGCCAAAAGGCCTTAAACTGGCAACCCACATTGCCACAAAGAACTGTTTTCCGGTACATTGGTTGTGCAATATATTAGAGAAAAAAAATAAAAAACAGAACAGCGAAAACGTTATCCCCATTGAGATTAAAATGTTGACAGAAACCCAAACAGCGTTGTTCTTCATGTGAAGTGTGTGACTAGTGCACCAGAGGACGAAGACCAAGGGGAAGCTGACAGGAAACACCCGGTGTGGGAGAATTAACGGAGGGCCATTCTAATGGTAACAATTAAGTAAGGTAAGAATTAATGGAGGGCCATTCTAATGGTAACAATTAAGTAAGGTTAGAATTAACGGAGGGCCATTCTTATGGTAACAATTAAGTAAGGTAACAATTAACGGAGGGCCATTCTAATGGTAACAATTAAGTAAGGTTAGAATTAACGGAGGGCCATTCTTATGGTAACAATTAAGTAAGGTAAGAATTAACGGAGGGCCATTCCACGGTAACAATTAAGTAAGGTAATAATTAACGGAGGGCCATTCCACGGTAACAATTAAGTAAGGTAAGAATTAACGGAGGGCCATTCCACGGTAACAATTTAGTAAGGTAAAAATTTATGGAGGGCCATTCCACGGTAACAGAATGACTATGATTTTTCACCAATTGTTTTTTTTTAAGTTAAACAAAACATGAAACAGCATGCACAATGTTTACAATGGTTTGAAAAGATTCCAGAAACAACATTTCTGTATATGAGTGTTCAGTTATGCAATGGTTTACTGGTTGATGCCGTTTGTGCAATGGTGTCACCAAACATTGCCTTTGCAATGCTCTTTACAGTCTGACATGAGAAAACCATGAATTTTTCTCAACTTCAAAACAGACATGTGGGTTCAATGTTTGTTTACACTCAGTAGATACTTCTATAGAATCCACAGGAGGATATTCATCTGATTGAGGCCAACTAATTCATCCAGTGTTTTAATTGTTTTCATAGTATTATTTTCTTACTTTGATGATTTCCGCTTTGTGCATAGTTTTCCAACTGTTTTTTAATCTAGTGTCTAGATGCACTTACAACTACACTGATTAATCAAGATGAATATAGCAAGATATAAAGAGACCCTCACAAACATTTCCAACAAACTCTAACTTCCTGTTTACAAGAAAATTCCTGATTGCGCCTGCATCAAAATTAAAAACATTTCAGTTTAAGCACCATTTTAAGGAATTTAATCTGATTTATTATAATTGTACACATCATTTAATATGTTTTTTATTGGTCTATCAAATATATCACTCTAATGGCAGGGGATTCGTAATGGGATTCAGCCAAGTGAGCGTGCAGTACTCTCTTGTGGACAGACTACATCAACGTAATTTGTAATGGTTCAACAAGATATGTTGTCAGCGTCTTTCAAAGTGGTGGGAGTCGTTTGGCCCATAACTTAAAAAGAGAGAAGGGGAGGAGCTTTTCGTTCTGTTTTCTTGGAGTCAATCGAGCATCTGACCAATTATGTGAAACTAAAGGTTAACCAAGATTAGTGTGAGTGCAGCTAGGGAGGAAAGTGGTTCTGGGTGGAGGGATTGATTAATCTGATAACGTGTTTATGCAGTTTACACACACACACACACACACACACCTTGTCTTGCTGAGTTGCAGCTGGGCTCTCTGCGTGGCTAGCCCTCTAAACCTCAGCCTCCTTTTATTAGATTTAACCATAAATATTTGATGACTCTGCTTCTCTATTTCTCTCCCTCTATTTCTCTTCTTTTCCCTCCCTCTACCCTGTCTCCCCCTCTCTTATCTCCGGCCTTCTCTCTCTCTCTCTCTCTCTCTCTCTCTCTCTAGCCAAGGGTACTCAAGGTGGGGAGCTGCTGCGTCACTTCCTGCACAGCCTTGGAGGACGATCTAGTGAACTGCCGAGGCACACACCTCTCAGGCAGCTGGCGCACAGCCGCTGAACAACGCAGAGGTGAGATATTGAACCCGCGATGAACGGACGGAAGAAGGACATGGCGAGAAATAGGACACGAGAGAGCAAGACGTGGGGGGAAGGCAGAGCAACTGACAGGGACGGGTTCTGAAGCCACGTCAGCCATCTTGGCAGGTGACCCGGAGGAAAGTTGATGGCATCCCGACAGCTGTGTGCCAAGTCACTCATGGTAGATATACACAGCGACAGACGGGGAGACAAACAGAGCGACAGACACATTCTCCCCCAGCCTCTGAGCAGAGTTGAGCTGCTAATTACTGTGTTTCTCCTGCATGCTGCCTGTCGCATGGCTGCCACCTCCTAGAAGAAAGACCCACACGAGTAGCACACACACAGCCTCTCCCCTCGTCTGCACGCCCATGCAGCCTTAAAACATTTCTTGAGAGCCCTGTGTTCTTTAACTCTTTTACGCTCCGAAGCTTGCCTTGACTCAGGTTTGGTTAGCATAGCAGCCTGAAGCCAGGGGCCCTGTAGGGCCCAGGGGGGCCATCTGTTTCCTTCTGTTCCCATTGCCTCCCAGCTACCACACAGACCCTTGTAATTCTGTGGCTAATGTGGCTAACTCTGTGGTTAACACTATAGCTAACACTGTGGTTGGCGGGGTAATCCACCCCTAGGAACACTAGTAATTACATTTAGAGAAGCTGATTTTTTAGAAGTCAGTAACAACACCATAATTTGTCACTTCAGCTGTCTGTCTGTAAAATCCAAAAACCACGGCGTAACGCCTGATCAAATGAAATTCTTGGGAATGGAGAATAGCACACACTTAATGATTACCTGCATTCTAAATCCTCACAACAGCCAGTAGATGGGTTTAGCATAGAAGAACCAGAATCAGCTTTATTGCCAAACCAACGTTTGATTTGGTATACTGGGGCATAACAGTGAAAGTGTCACGGTTGTAGTGAGGTGCAGAACCAACTGCAGACATTATTAAAGTAAAGGTGAATTTAATCCAAAAACACAAAGACAGAAACTACACGAACTGTAAACGGCAAATAAAAGGTGCTAAATTACTTAGCAAAACATATAAACAACTTACAAGAAACGTGTAGCGTATTCACCGTGAATTGGAAATAAATGAAGGCCAAACCGTGAACGTTGACAAACACAAACACAAACAATAAACCACACAGAGTGTGGTGAAAACCCTAACCTAAGTAGGCTCCCCAATCAGAGTCAACTGAATGCAGCTGCTCTGACTGGGGAGCCCACAGCGGCATGGAGAAGGCTAGAGGCCTCTCCATGGGCATGACAGAAAGTAAAAGTAAGTGGTAAGAAACACAGTAAATACAGGAATCCAAACAGTAGTCCAAAGAAGTGCATTAATTTAAAAAGTGCATTTATGTAACGCATTAAGTTATGGGGCAGAGGGGGTCAGTTTCAGTGGGGGTCACCTGGCCTTGTTGATGAGGCCAGCTACTGATAGGTAGAAACTGTTCTTGTGGCGTGAGGTAGCCTCCTGCCGGAGAGACAGAAACAGTTTGTATCCAGGGTGGAAGGGGTCAGCCACAATCTTTCTTGAGCATTTATTTTGTTAAAGAAAATGCCATAATGTACTTTTGTGGAAAATAAAAACATCACTGGATTGCTTGTGGATTTTGTAGTATGCTTTGCTTATAGCTTTGGCTAACAATATGGTTAACGTATGCTGTGGTTATAGCTTTGGCTAACAAGATGGTTAACGTATGCTGTGGTTATAGCTTTGGCTAACAATATGGTTAAAGAATGCTGTGGTTATAGCTTTGGCTAACAATATGGTTAACGTATGCTTTGGTTATTGCTTTGGCTAACAATATGGTTAACGAATGCTGTGGCTAAAGAGACGCTCCAGTCATGCAACCACCCATTTGAAATCAATGCACCTTTTTAGGCCGGGTGAGATCGGTGTTTAAGATGTGCGTTTTTTGAGGAGCAATTATAACAGGCTGACCACATGACTGAAGTGCATTTTAAAGCCTCTGTAAGTAACAAAGGCTTACAGTGTGGTCCAGTTAACTGTCTGCCCCCCTCCTCTCATTACCTACCCCACTTCCTATTCAACCCTGGTCAGAGATGGGTTATTATCCAGGCAAACACGCATGCGAGCACAGGACGTAATCAAGCAGAGGCAGTTCAGACAGGAAACCTGAGTGGTTTGCTGATAGCACCGGCTGATATTGCATCACTTAGATGTATCACTCCACCTTTGCGTGAGTCATCCAGCTCTGCACGCACATCCCCTGCTGGCCGTCTGGCCACCAGCTATGTTCTGGGGTTTCTGGTTGTTTATGCAGTTGCAGTAGCATGTGCTACCTGCTGTTAGTGTTCTACCTCCTTGCCTCCCATGCTGAACCGACAGCTTTTTATTATTATGGCGCAAGCATGTTTTTGAAGATTTTTATGAATATTTATCAAAATAATATGTGACTCAAGGGGCAAGAGAGTTTAAGTCAGATGGGCGTGGTTCAGATATGTTGTGAAGGCTGCTTGCGTACCAGGGGCCATATTGTAACCGTTGGACCACGAAGGCCACTTCAAATGATTTAGCCTTCATATTGCATCGATCTTTGTAGCCTTTTTTACTGTCATAAGCAGTAAAAAACAATTTCACCTAATTTTTCCTCAACTTCCTATTTCGTGATGTCCGTCCGATTGGCAAACTTGCCTCCACAGCAAAAGTAGAAAAATCAATGTCGGGGACTGTTCTGAATCCCACCGCTCCCTCATGTCGGGGACTGTTCTGAATCCCACCGCTCCCTCATGTCGGGGACTGTTCTGAATCCCACCGCTCCCTCATGTCGGGGACTGTTCTGAATCCCACTGCTCCCTCATGTCGGGGACTGTTCTGAATCCCACCGCTCCCTCATGTCGGGGACTGTTCT
>JACXGK010001795.1:0-12906 GCA_016801125.1 Novumbra hubbsi
GGGGGGGGGGGGGGGGGGGGGGGGGGGTTCATTACACCCTTCTTGGCCAGCCTGCATGACGCCACAACTCCAGTCCCCTCATCCAGTCCCCTCATCCAGTCCCCTCATCACCATTCATTCAGTCCAATCCCTTCTCGTCCAGCCCAAAAACAATCAAAAAGATATTGATGGAAGCAACATACTAGGAACTATGAGCCTCGGGGCCAAGCCGCCATTCAAGCTGTAATGTGATTCCAGGTGGACCAGGATGAGGAAGAGTACGGCTTCCTGGCTCCACAGACCGGAGATTCTTTAACATTGGTGTCCGGCAGGCTGGACCACAGTAGCATGGGAGACAATCATCTCTGTGGATCTGAATTATGAATAAATGTTTTCAGATTTCCTCCCTACACTTGCTCGGGACTGTTTCCAGGGCAACGGCAGCAGCAGAATGTGTGGACCACACCGTACGTGTCATGGCGTGGCGGCACAGCATGTGACCCGTGACGGAGGAGCAGCACGGCCCTGCTCTTTCAGCAGGCTGTCTGGCTAAATAAAGGAGTGTCAGGAAGGAGGACGTAGCGGGAGGGAACGGCTTCTTCCTCTGAGGAGAAGCAGTAATTGTATCCAATGAACGGTACCTTAACATGAAGGAGTCCGGCAGCCTGCCGGCCTCCTCTATTAAATAAAGAAAACACAATACAGACACAGCATCAAATGAGCCTGCGAAAAAAAATCTCAAATGCCTCGATAATAGCGGCACAATGTGTCTGCTACGTGTATACTCTCTCTCTCTCTCTTGCGCTCTGTTAAGTCATCTAAAACCTGCTTTAAAAATCACGTGAGGATTACGGCTGAGGGAAGCAGCTTAAGCTCCAGTCACTGCCAGCTCGGTCAATTGGTCACAAGACCAAACAAAGATGACACAGGCCAGACGGCGAGGTCAAAAGTTTGCCGTGCTTCTAATCTGCCCCTCTGTCTCCTCTCATTTCCAGAACAATCTTCATGGTTCTGGCACAAATCCCAGTGGAAAATCCACATGTTCCCCAGACTCACCTCCATGGTGTGGGTCTTTCCTGATGAGGTCTGGCCATAGGCAAAGATGGTTCCATTGTACCCGCCCAGCACATCTACAAAACACACCGGATGTGACGCGTTGAAAACATGAGCCGATCTGGCCCACTGAGGTTGGTGATGAAGATGACTGTGGGACGTTTACCTTTGACGATCTGCTTGGCACAGGCATCGTAGACCTGCTCCTGGGCTGTGTTGGGTGGCAGGACTCGGTCAAACACATACGGCTTGCCCTGCCAGGACGAAAAGAAATGAAACTGTCAAGAGGAATTGTCGTGAAGGTAATCAGTAAAGAAATACTGTCACCAGGCATTTGTTTGACAGATTGATGAATTTAACATGAAGCAAGATGCCCTGACTCTGGGGTTATCTAGATTCCTCAGTTGTATATTCATGTTTTATATTATATAATGTTCTATGTTTTTGGGGGATCCTCGCTATATGGCTGCAGGGGACGGGGATCCATACAAAACCCCAAGATCCTTGTTATCTTACCTCCAGAGTCAGTGTGTCCACTCAATGTCCTATAACAATAATACCTCTGTCTAGTAATCAAATTGTACAGGTCACCTGTCTTATCCTTTCACTTTAGGCTTTGAGGTTATTATGTTATTTATTAAGTAAATAATCAGTTTGAGACTTTAAATAAACAAGATTGTGGATTCAGAGCTGCTGCCATTCTGCAGTCTCTCCATTCAGCCTTATCATCTTAGGGTGAGCAGTCTCCAGTTCTCCAACATCTAATTGCCAACACATGATCAAATCGTGAAAGGGACGGAGGATCTTTTATTAAAGTCCTGAATATGGGCACATAGGTACATTTCACCATAAGGAATGCGCCTAAAGATACGTAATGTCATCCATAAAAGACTTTCTGCAATTTAGATTTAAAAAAGCTACTCCTTGGCCACAGAATAGGTGATCTGCATCAGTTAAATATTTTACAGATAAGTACTTAAAACCCCAAAAATTGCAACTGACCAGAAAACATTTAGGTGGGTTTTACCTGGCACATACAGGAATAGAAGCCAGTCAAGAATATTAGCATTGCAAAAATATTTTGTTGACAAGTTGCAAAACTGTCAGCACTGACTGAATGAGTCTAGTCAGTACATGCCATTTCTCAAATATTGAGGTATTGCCATGGCTACAGGTGCAAATGATCAATATATAATTAGAGATTAATATGGTAACTTCCAGCCTTCCATAACAATTTGAACATGGTCTGGTTTGGTTTAAACAATATGGTTGTGTGGTAACACATCCTACTAAAATCAAAAGCCTGATCTGAGGCCCTGAAAATAAATATGATTGATTATTGGAGGCGGCGGCCATATGGTTTGGGGCTGCTTTACTGCCTCCGGAACAGTCCAACTTGCCATTACCATAAAATCCATATCGTTTTCAAAAATTCTTAGAGGGAAACATCAAACAGATGAAACTGAACCAAACATAGAACTTGAAACCGGAAAACACAAGAAAAGCTCCAACAGAAAGCTCAATCTTCTCTAAATGTAAAATTTGCGGGTCAGTGTGACTCGCATCCAACCCAATGAAGCATATTAAAGCGCTAGCATTAAGCCTGCCTTGCATTGTTCTGGACCAATCTTCTGACCGTTGCCTTCAAAACACAGACAGGGGGCCGAGGACCACAACAGCGGAGAAGAGTGAGAGAGAGCTGTCGCTCCATTGAGGAGCCGGTCGCCACGGAAACTGTATCCCACAGGGAGAAGCATGCGCTGATTGGATGTTGGCCTGCTCCAGGTGTCTTTCAGCGAATGAAGAAGCATGGAAAATGTAGTGCTGTTGAGTGATATGTGTCTCTCGTAGTGCTTTCATGTTTTCATGTCACTAACCGTTAAAAAAACCCCACAAATAACAATTTATTCCAACCGCGTGTCATTTAAATTGATTTATGAGATTAACATCGGCGAAACTAGCAAAACAAATGAAAAAGGAATTGTAAAACACCCACTCTGTGTCATCACAAGCTCAATAAATGCATTGACACTGACACATACAAAACACACATGCTCTAAATGCCATATTCGACCTCTCAATTATTGATGTGTTGCCCCAACGAAAAACCAAGGGCTTTGCTCGGCTGGAGTGCATAATGTTTCCATTTCTGACAAAGGATTCAGTTCAGGAATTATTGCTACAGTGCGGACAAGATAGAATTGTCCTCAGTAGAAATACCTTTGCTTCCCTTTGTTACCTCGGCGGAAAAGAGTGCCACAAAACCCTGAAGCAAACCTGATGCTCCAAAGAGAGAGCGTGTAAGAGTGTGTGTGACTGTGTGAAGAAAACAACCTGTGTTGTCTTACATCTGGATGTGTGACCATGCATTCATTCCCCTTTGATATGAATTGCTGATGTATTTTAGTGTGCACGCCTCTGTTTTTATTATTAGTGATGAAGACTCCAACCAGTGACCTCCTCCCCCCATCAATCATCTTTAATGGCCTCCATCATTCATCGTCATGGAGACAAAATACCCGGGAGACTGTGCTGTAACGCCTTCCCCTGGACATTGTCCAATCAGAAAAAAAAATGCAATAAAAATCTCAACTAACCAAAACCGTAGCAATATCACAATACCATCTTCAGTATCCACCGGCAAGAAAAGAAGAGAAAATCAATCCTTTAGATTTGTAGTCTCTAGAAGATAATACATCTACATGAATGGTGGCAAGCAGCCTCGTGGTGATCATGAACATGATCATAGGACTGGCTGTGCTTTTTATAAAATCACATTTTCCAGACCATTTAATCCTCTGTCTAATTGACAGTCCCAAAAGATAAACTGAACACAGATGAGCCCTGTATGCGCCTCAGAATTTAAAGAGATTTATTCCAGAATGCCTAACCTCTGTATCAAAAAATCATTCATGTTTCATTTTATTTCGCCATTTAATTGGCCATAAATGTACCGCTGCTTGCAGCATTGTAACTATGTACAGGCTTCTCTCTGTTGAGCAATCAGACTTCTGTATTGAAGGATACAAAATTGAAATCGATACATGACAATCAGGTAAACAGGATCCAAAAAATTGGCATGGGCTTATTTTAACATGACACTGCAAGTAAAAATCTAGTATATATCTACATATATATGTGTGTGTGTGTGTTACCTAACACTTGCCCCTCCCCCCTTCACAAACCATCCACGCATTCATTTTGGCCCGTCTGGTCTGGCCATATGCAACCCTACCCCCGCTGCCTCCCCACCCCCAAGGCTAAAATAAACATTGATGCTTGTGGATGTGAGGGCACAAAGACAACTTCTCGGCAATCCAAACTGATTCATTATTTATCAGCTCACAATGAGGGAGGTTTTGTTAAATGCAGTCACAGTAGGTCTGTGATATACGTGCATGTGTGAGGATACTGTGTCCACAGATCCATCGTGTGGTTTATGCATTGGCTACTCCGGCTAGAAGCTTGTGATGACTAACCCAATACTTGGCCCGATACCAAAGACCATTGAAACCTGATGAACAAAATGTCCACAGATCAGTAAAGCTTCAAGATGTATGAATGCATACAAGGCCTTAGGCTGCTAACACAGACATCAAAGAACTAACATTGGTGAAACACACATCTGAACAGTTAAATTCAACTGTGTTCTACTGGGTGCAAAACCCTTAACAGCTTCAACACCTTCCTACCCTTTCCTCTGGGAACCTGTTAATTAAGGCAGCGTGTCAGGAATTATGGGCTTCCATTTGCACAATGTAGGATTAGTCATTTGTTTCTCCAGTCAGGTAGTGAGCACTACATCATAGGCCTTTTACTGGCATCATCTTCCAGTCTAAGAGATTAGTGATCGTGTGCTGACTCTGAGGTGTCCATATTCCCACCAGGCTGCAGAGGAAGGGTAAAGCTACGATGCTGCTAACACACAGGCTTTCAAACGTGTTTAATGTCAAGGACGTTTAAATATGATGAGCTCCTGGATCAGAACCCCCTACTGAAAACACATTTGCCAATGAATACTTTCAATCCTGCCATTATACAAAATATAGCCATTCTAAAACTAACTTCTGACTATTAAACACATTTTGCAATGACATATCAGGCTCACGTGCTGTCTGTGCATGTGAACTTTTGGTTTGCGGCTTTGCCCATCTGCTGTTAGAAGAACATGTATGAATAAAAACATAATGATAACCTGGTCCGTGGTGCCAGTTAGAAGACTATGCTATGCTCAATATGTACACTTCACAGCCTGTGAGAATTCAGGCAACAGCAACATGTATACCTGCTCAAATCTCAATATCGTTCCAGCACTAATTGGGAAATTGCACACAAACCGCAGGCAGGCAGACAAAGAAAGCATACACACTCTTGTCTGATTCTTCACATCCTCCTCTCTTTCACCAATGCCAGTGAAAGTCCTTATTTACGCTACTTAAACTCCACCAGCAGTTCTCATTTGACCACCATTTTCTCTTTCGCATGTCTCCTCCCAGACAGAACATGGGTTTTCTTTAACAATGACTGTGCGGTCAATAATGAGGTCTTCATGGGTTCAGACAGGCAAAACTAAGACAAACTGGATTGTTTCTCATGGGTTCAATTCAAATGCACCTTGACTGGCCTTATTGCCGTAAGTGGTACATCAAATAGAATCAGACCTGGATTTAGTGTGGGAACCAAGGAGAAAGGTAGACTCTCTTTATTTTGATTTCAAACATATAACAGTAGGACATACTTCCATTGATTGTCGATTACGTAGTTATTTTATGACTTGACAAAACAACTTTAAAATGAAAGAAATTAAGTAGAATTAAGATATTTAAAATCATTCACCTTTTAGTGAATGAGGATGTTTAAAAAAACATACGTATTGTTCAAATTTTAATATAGACTCTAATCGTAATTGCGTAGTTATTGTAGCTTGATCAAGTAGACTCGGTTGTGACCCATCCATACACAATTTGGATAGATCGCAATGTTCTCGAAAGAAAAACGTAATGCCTTATAGCATTGTAATGTTCCTATGTAATCCTCATTAACATTTAATTAAATAATACACATACAATATCATATTGTTATCACCTTATTTTGTGAGTGAATCTAAGCACCTGTGCAGTATAGCTTTGTTTGTATAAGACATAAGTTCTTCTGACAAATGTAAAACTAACTCACCGTTATTACCACTGTGTCCTCGCCTTTGAATTTCGGAATGTATTTGTCTCCTCTGGTGTTTTCCGATTCATTCAAAGGCCTGAATCGGCACATCACTTTCACACCACACTCAGCAGCATCCGCCATCTCCACAGCACTAGGTCAGATTAAACCAGATCACTTAAATAACTTGATCGACTTTAGTTATCGCTAGATCTACAGGAAAGTTCTTGGAAAAGATGTAATTAACCACATATTTCCATTGTAATTCGCGACAAAAATAAATATCGACCGTTCCAGTCAATTAAACAAATGGTAGAAGTTTACCTGTTAAAAACAAAAACATAGGCTACTGGTAACTCTGGTATAGCTTAAAGGCATCAATTGCAGTGCAAGTTACCCAGTTCGTGTTCAAATGTTTGCTTCAGACTTTCAGTATTCCCGTATCCACCGACGCGACTTGCATCAGCACCAAGCTCTTCGCGCTGACAATCACCTAGACTAGGTCCACCCACAGGTCCACCCAAGTGATGGATGCCGATGTTGCAGCCTATCACGTGCTCACATTCCCGGACATGATAATATTGGCATAAGCAGACAAATACCACCCATTAAAGATATAAAACAACTTATTACAATTTATTATTTGACTTCCCAGTTGTAGGAAATGCCTATTCGACTCTAACGATGTACATTGTAAAAATGAGCTATTATCGGATATGATTTCCATGATGGTTGATTAGACAGCCTACTCCTTGTAGGTTTACAGAATGAGGTGGCGTCCGTGTTCTCCCAATAAGGTAAAGCATTCAGTATTGTTTATTTGGCCGACACTACAGGCATTTTTTGTACCACTTTTTGTCTTACACACACGCCTTTGTGAAGAGAAATGGGGTTTTGTAGAGTTTCATTTTACCAACGCGTAAATACAAGGTATTCCAAGTATAAA
Organism: Novumbra hubbsi; assembly: GCA_016801125.1. Taxonomy (NCBI): domain Eukaryota; kingdom Metazoa; phylum Chordata; class Actinopteri; order Esociformes; family Umbridae; genus Novumbra; species Novumbra hubbsi. The sequence continues at coordinate 7,136 of JACXGK010001795.1, forward strand.
CTGCTGGGCAGGTCCATTAAAATTTACATTGCCTAAAAAGTTAAGCGAACACGTAAATCACACAACGGTTTTCGATTAACAAAATATATTAAAGATCGAAATCTTTCCTGGACTAATTCGTTGAGAACAAAATTACGCAACATAGGACAAAATAATCAAACCCAAACTGAAAATAGTTAACAATGGAAATCATAAGCTTTCCAACGTGAATGTCATCACTGCATCTCAATGTGACACAGTAGTGTGTATGGCCCCCGCGTGCCTGTATGCACGTTTTTGCATGTTCCTGATTAGATGGCGGGAGATCTCGAAGACCTGGATCAGGGCATCCGTGAGTTCTGGTACAGTCAGTGGCGCTACTTGGCTTGCTGTTCCAGTACCTGTTGTAACTTTTATTTGCCACGAAACAAGAGACATTAACTAACAATCGCTTAAGCTTCCTTACTGGACACATTGATATCCCTGAAGCTTACTTGACTAGATGGTATACTGTGATTGTGTTCTTACATTCATATCATTATAATTTTAAGCAGTTAGTTAATGCCTCAAAAGTGTACTTACCATGGCTTGGCTAGATCTGTGACAGAAGGGTGACATTTGGTGTATGCTTCAGAGAGGAATCTGAAATACCTTGATTTTATTTTAACGCCCATCTCAAATGATTCCTCCAGGAGCTCCACATTCATAAATATGCCAAAGTGCATAAGTCATTGTGGCCCATTCAACATTTAATTCTGGTAATTCCTTTGTTTTGTTAGTTAACTTTACATAACACCCTCAAATGTTTAAAAAAAGAATAAGATAAGGCAGTTATATTGATATGTATAGATATATTTTTATTTCCCAGCATTTTTTCTGAAACACTTCAAGAAAACAAGTAACAGGGAAGATGTCTGAAGTAATAGTGCATGAACCCTAGGTATTATTAATCATCTAAACATGTTTTCTAATATTTGTACAGGAATCTCTACAACTACATTAATCTAAAGGGGAGGTCAGGCACTGACCACCAGACATTGTTTCAACATGTTACTTGCCCCTTGACCAAAGGAGAAAAAAAATACCAAAAAAGATTGATGTGCACTCCCCATTCCAAAGGGGTAAGTCGTTCAAAAATTGCCAAGTAATATGCAAGATTATACAGCGCAATACATTACAGATAGAATGTTAAGATTCCTGTGTACTGTTCATTGGCTTAAACTCCCTACCCGTTTAAAAAGACAAATATATTATAAAAAAAGTTTTCCTGCTTTCATATGCAGACTGATTTTAGGATGCATTTATTAATTTAGACGTAAATTTAAATAAATAGATTCATATGACTGGCAAATTTATAGGACTGCTTCACTGTTTTTGGAAAATTCTGCATCAACTGAAAAAAATAAACAAAAAAGAATAAAAAAAATTAAAAAGACAATCAATTCCTGTTACAACTGACAAAGTAACAGAAAATACTTGTCTGAAAGGGAAAATTGTGACAAAGATACTTACAAAAGGACCATACCTATTTAATTTGTGAAACCAAATCAAATCAGGCTTATTTTTCCATCATTAGAAAAAAAAAGCACACAAACCAAATGCTAGCAAGACCGATGTCCATATTTTGCTGATTTGTTTCCTCTTTAGATACAAAAATGTAAACATTGCAAAATAAATAGTGAAAATGAGTGACACAGGATCTGTGGTTCATGCTCATGATCCCAACAAACATTTTTTGCATTTTTACATGTACTATTTTGTTTGCATTTTTCAAGTGCGAAAGCATGATAACAAATTCTCTAGAATTCAAGTAACAGAAAATAAACATACTAATGATACAAATATACTATCTTACAAGGTAGTGATATTCCCAATTTACAAAATGTACATTTATAATATTGACAAATTTGTTAGAATATTATGATATGCTCGGTTCTGAATAAGTCCTTGTACAGGCCTGCCCTCTGGTGGCTGGGGATTGTAGTATTCTTCCTAGAGACGGGTCAGATTGTCACATTCACCGGTCTGAGCAGAATGGGCATGAGGACAAAGGTCGGGGGTTATGTCACCTCCATCGGTACTGTGGTCTCCGATATTCCGTTCAATGCAAGTCTCTCGGGTTCATGAGTATCCCTTCACAAAGGAAGAAACTGTCATTAATTATCCAGATACAAAGCAAATGAGTAACCCTAATGGCAATACCGACATGATATTAAATACCTAATATATGACATCACATACCTTATTACTTGTCTAATTGCATTGGTATAAAGTTCATAAGAGTAATAAGACATCTTAGAGGTTTGTGATATTGTCAAAATAAATGCTGTGTCTAGGCACACTACGATGAGTCGTGCCTAACGACAGCTCTTAGCTAAGGAATATTGGCCCCCTCGTACCTTATAGCTCACTTATAGCCTAAACACAACACTGGTAATTCTATATTAATAAAACAGCATACCATTCAGTATGTTCAGTTTCTTTCCTTCCCATTTGTTTGGAAACTGATGCTAAAACGGTACATTTAAAACATGAGATCAAATGTTTAAGCATATCGGAGTATTTTTCATACATGGGGTTTTACCTGGCCATGCTGCCAATGGCGGAGGCGGGTGTCACCTTGGGCACGCGGTCCAGGCTGCTGGTTGCCACGGTGGCCAGCTTTAAGGCGGAAGGCGACAGGCCAGAGGGCCGGGCATTGTGGTGGTGATGGGCAGGAGACACGGCGCTGCCATGGCCCGGGTCTCGGTGGCTGGGCAGAGACTGGGGCGTGGAGGAGGTCATGTGGGCAGAGAAGAAGGGGCCACCACTACAAGGACTCCTACCTGACCTGTCAGACACTGTGGCACCATGGGATGCGGGGGAGGAGTGAGGAGGTCTGGAGGTCCCTGCAGGACAGGAGACATGACACCACCAAACCCGATTAGGCCTATTAATCAAATCTTTGTCAGTTTATTTTAAAGCCATCCTTACATCAGCAGTTGTCACAAAGTGGTTTTACAGATACCCAGCCTGAAACCCCAAAGAGCAAGCAACAACAAAGGTAATGCACAGTGGCTCGGAAAATCTCCCTAGTAGGTTAGAATTTCGAAAAACATCTTTGGTTTGGCCAATCCTCTTCTTGTTATTATATAATAAGCACATTCCGTGCATGTCAGCGAGGGAGATGGGATGTTAATTTAGCACCCCCCCCAATCAGAAATAACTTAAGCAACTTTTCAGTCCTCCATTAGTTTTCCAAAACCTCAGTTACGCAATAAAACCCAAGTGGATGTTCATCCAAAGCTCACCTGACGGCTGGACGACCCCGTTGACGGTGGCATTGTGGGGTTTGTTCTCATTGTTCACCTGTCCTGAAGCACTGATCACAGCAGATGCCGCAAAATAGGCACTGGCTGAGTCCAGTGTCTTTGAAATGATGGAGTTAGTGGAGCACGCCGTCTACAAGATGGGAGTAGACGTATTTAGGACAAAATAGCAGACATCAAGACACATGAAAGCATGCTGATTGCTGAGCATACAGTTGTCTTTGAAGGAACGAAAGGCAGCGTACCTGCGTGTTCTGTCGCTCTGGAAGCGAGGATTGCTGCGGCTGGGGAGGAGCTTGGAGCGGCAGTTGAGCCAGCTGTTGTCTCTGCATCTGAGCCAGCTGCCGCTGATGAGTCTGGTACTGCTCCTCTGTGATGCCGGCTGCAGACACATGACAACAGGGCCAGTGGGATCAGACAGGGAGTGCCAGACGAATAAGACGCACAGAGACGGAGGTGACGAACACAGTGTCACAGTGAAGGTGGGGTACACTGTGAAGAGCGGGAAAGACTAGAGACTGGAAAGGAAGGATATGGCACGTAGATCAACACTGGGAATATGCCGCTTGTACAAAGCTGGCTTCTCATAGTGCCACTGCCTTACAGGTTACAGTTTCGTGGCAGCCTTTTGAATATCCTTCAAAAATCAATTAAACAGTTGCGTGAACGGGAACAGAACAAATGCGTTCAGAAAGCCATACCATCACGATAATGCCAAGACAGAAACAACATGAAGACATGTTGTTTAGCAGTGACTTAGTCTCTATGTGTATAATGAATACAAAAGAGCCTTCACTGGACAGTTGAACATTCACAAGAGTGTGCACTGGACTTTCACAAGAGTGTTGTGGACGAGCTCACCTGAGCCACTGTTCTTGGCGGGAACCAACAACTCAGACAACCTGGTGTCCACAGAAGGTCTGCCTGTCCTCCGGTCCCCAGTGGAGTCACCATGAGTGGGCCTGGGCCTGAAACAGCGCCACCTCAGACCCTGAATGTTGCTCAGGACGCCTGCCAGTGATGAACCAGGCATCGTTTTCTGGTTCTGCATCAAGAGCCAGGGGTCAGGGCAGTCTGGAGCCCCAGGTCGGCCAATGGAGGTGTAAACGGCCGAGTCCAGTTGCTTCAATACCGTGTGGAGTTCAGAGGAAGCTCTATCCATCAGAATCCTGAGGAGAGCCAAGAAAAGACAAGCTGAGTTGAATCTTGATAATAATCCAAACATCCAGAGGTATATTGATAAATAGGGAAGTGGTGTTACCTGCCACCTCGACCCACCCTCCTGCGGGCCAGGCCAACACAGCGTTGGGGCACAGAGAGAGCAGTGAGGGAGTGACCATGCCGGAGCGCGTCCAGCCCAGCCAACTCCGGGTGTTCCCACAGGAGCCCAGAGCTCTGGGCCACACAGGGCTGAAAAGAGCCAAAGTAAACCATCATTCAGGGTACCTACGGCACAGTGCCGTGAAGACAAACCAACTCTGGACATCTTTCAATAAAATATCAAACACCTAAGGTGACATTAACATTAGTAAGAAAACAAATGTTGTGACAACTACAGACCTAGTAAACTTACTACTTAATTAGTCGGAGCTGCAACAAGAATGATCAGCGAAACTCGTTTGGTGTTTGTTCTGCCTTTAAACGGTCAGTTCTGTCATTTTATTTTTCATCTTATCTTGATAGGGCAGATATCCCCTAATAACTAGCTTCACAGAGGCTCCAGTTTGAAGACGTAGTGATACGACGGCAAACAAGCTACCTATGGCAAATCACTTTGAAAGTTATGATGTTATTGAGACTCACAGCAAGGTAACTGCATCCGGCTTTCCTTCTGAAGGCAAAGGCCCCATCTGGATCATTCTCCTCATCCGGTTCGGACGGTGGAGACTGAGAGAGACGAAACCAAACCAACCCTTACATACTTGGGACGCATAACTAATATTTAAGAATCTAGGACCTTTGTGGATCCTGTTCCTCACCAGTGGGTAGTCCTCCTCCCCAGAGCTGTGGAAGTCATACTGCTTGATATCCTTGTGAACCACTGGCTGGCGCTTGGCAGGCCGGCCAGGACGGCACAGAGGGTCCCGCCTGGTGTACTTCTTCCTTGGTCTGACAAAGTCAAAGGGATCCTCTTCCTTCACAGAGATGTTGTGGTGGCCATGGTACTGGAGACCACCTGATTTGTGCATCTAGAAAAAGAAAGAGCAAATAAGCGGTTTCCAAGTGACAAGGTAATCAAATATGTAGTGAGAATAGTATGCACTACATTTCATCCAGCAGCCTTGCCTCTTCTGAACTGGGAAAAGGGTTCTGTTGTGGAAGATAGAAACCCTCAATTACCTTGGTTTTCATCTCAGCTTTATGGTGATGGCGATTCCCGTTGCTTAGAGTGATCGGAGTGGTGTATATGGGTTTCTCAGCTAGAGGAGCAGTCACCTCACTGAGAACTTCACCTGTGAAGTCACCCATCTGACATCTACATGG
>JACXGK010001795.1:13006-63440 GCA_016801125.1 Novumbra hubbsi
CACAAGGTACAACCAGGGCACCGATAGAGCTCACAAGGTACAACCAGGGCACCGATAGAGCTCACAAGGTACAACCAGGGCACGATAGAGCTCACAAGGTACAACCAGGGCACGATAGAGCTCACAAGGTACAACCAGGGCACCGATAGAGCACACAGGCTACTTAACCCACCCGGCCCCCACGTGATAATAGATCCTACCTTTTCTCCACCACCTCCAGGGTGAGGTGCAACAGCTCTCGCTTGCTCTTCTCCCTCCTCTTGATCATCTCCAGGATAGTGACCGTGCGACTGAACTCTCTCCTAAGCTTAAGCATCTTCTCATATGATGCCTCATCATTTTTACGGTTCTAAAATAGGGTTGTGATAAGAGAGTAAGACAAGAGTTAAACACTAAACACAGCAGCATTTCACATGGCAGGGCCCTATGCTGGCATTTACTACAAGAAAAACATGTATCTAGGCGCTCACAAAAACATTTAGAACAATTCAATTGACAGACTTTGGATTGCATTTAGTGCTGACAATTAACCACATAGATAACGACAGACAATAACAGTAAAGAGATATATACTACACGTACAAATCTATTGCATGGGGTCTCCAACCTTGCTAAAAATTCCAAATGACATTGCACACTTTTTTAGCTTTTAACTAGACACAGTCTTCTCTGCAACTTTTCCATATGTCCTGATTGTACAACAAAAAGTACTGCACTGCAATTTCTGTGAATACACTTGATCAATCATCAATTCAGTTATTTATTTTCTGCCATTTTCCTGGATTATTTTGTAGGATTCTTATCAACTAAAATTACAAATACCTATAGAAAGAAATGGCAGTCCATCAGAAAAAAATATATGGCTTTCTACAAGTTTGAAGGAATGCTTTGTCTTTATATAAGAAATGATGGGTCGTTTGAAATGCAAATAGTTAACGTTGTGCACGAGCACTGGGACTGAAAATAAATGTTATTAATTGTGGTGATCTACCGGAGTGTGAGAGCGTCTTTGGTGTATAGCTCAATTAGAACATTAGAATCTAAATCTTTTTTTTGGTCACCAAACACGCCCCATTACCGCAAGCACTATAAGCCAATAAACAGTCAACACACTACAAACATTTGTCCAGTCTGTTGACTTGGGATTTGCCAATAGTGCATGCAGTCCAGGGGTGTGTCTGTGGACTTGGTTGTCCATTTATGTATACAAGATGAGTGTGTTAACATATTGCTCTAGTGAAGATCATGCAAGTCTGATTTCACCTTCCGGGTCTGCATCTTCTCAGTGCGCCTTCTGAAGGCCACATAGGCGTCGTTGTTGGTGGAGCCATCTCTCTTCTCCTGCTTGATGAGGGAGATGAGCGATGGGCCCCGACAGTTCTTCCTCTTCCTCACCCAGTAGTCATACACTGACTTGAGCAAGTAGTCGTCCTCGTTTAACAGGAGTTTGGCCTCTGTGATAGTGACCAGCTGTGATGAGATAGTGTGATTAAATATTCTCAAGAGAAATGCCAAAATGCAACATTATACCTAGTCTTGGTAGAATAAAGTGTTAACCTACTAGGACCCATCAGGCACTCGTTATAACATAACACAAACCATGCTGGCACAAAAGGAGCCTGCTTTGTTACCTGGTTTGCGCTGGCTTTCTCCAACCTGTCCACCATGGTCTCAAACTGTATGGGTTTGATTTCCATCTTGCGGTTGAGTCTGTTGAGGAGAGTCTCATCCTCTGAGTCCATGTCATAGTCTGGCAGCTCATTATCCAGACCCAGTGCTATGAGGAAGAAGCGCAGAGTATTAAATAAACTGGTAAGCAGTGGCTTTTGGCTGATACAATTCAGGATACGGCAAATTTGCGGTTATTTGTTTACAAAAATAAAAATATTTTGTAAACAACATATACTTTGTTTAGAAAATGAACATGCAATACATAGACAACAAGACAAAATAAGTCTGGTATAACCAGATGCATGGAACAATTAGCTGGTGTTGAGGCATTGTGGGATACCCTCCTACTCCTCCAACAGATTATGCAACTGAATAGTCACAGATCATTGTGAGGCTCAAAGATGTTCTTCAAGTGTAAATGTTGGGACCCCTTAATATACCACCTACCCCTGGAAAAATATATGCAACAAGCTCTACCCTCTCCACAGAACCCACCAATCCTCTCGCTAATGAACTTCAGTCAAGACATCAAGTGCCAAATGAGCCTGAACCTCCAAAAACTAATTAAAATTGAAGCCTCAAAATCACACCCTCAACAGAGATGGTTTCCAGGCCCAAAAAGTAAATGTGGTAACAACTGAAATGAATGTCTCTTGACAAGCAATAGTTGTCAAACGACTCTTCGTGGAACCCCAGACATTCCATATCATAGCGGTAAACCACAAATAGCACAGCAGATTCAGTAATCAAAAGCTTACAGATTACAAGACAAGTTCAATCAGGAATAGTTCATATATGGGACCAGCTGGCGTTCCCGGAGATGTTTGAAAACCACTGTGTTAGAGAGTTGGAGGGGATGGGGAGTGGCCTACAGAGGCTTCTTGCCAAGGAAAAACTACACACGCTGGATGTGGAAGAGCTGTTTGGGGATCTTGAGCTCTCCTTTGTAGAGTCGGTCGTAGTAGGTAATGTTGCTTTCTGCCTCAGGCACCGGGATGACCATGTTCTCCTTCTTCTCCCTGAAAACCGACTGGGCAGAGATGGCCCTTTGTAGATGGTGCTCCTGAGAAATGGAAACAAATATTTAAAAAAAATTGGAAAATCAGACTTAGGGTGATGAGAGGAAGGCAGGGTGATGAGAGGAGTGAGTGTGTATGGAAGCTGAGAGTGAACACATTTACATAGAAGCCTACTGAACTACATCATGGACCTAAACCTTTACATGATGAACAGGCAGCCAACAGAGTTGTCAGTAAATAACACCCACTACGGCCAGGTTAAATGGGTTCATTAAACAGCACTGGCGAACAGTGGTGGCGAACAGCCTGGCGATGAAACCTCTTGGTATTACGCTAGATTTCTTTGATAGCTGTTGGACTTCAGGCAATACTAAGTACACGTATGTATTGCCTAAAGTTATACTAACATAGACAAATTAAACAGGAATACAGACAAATTGTGAAATAGCTATGCTGCTCTAACGTTAAGACAGTCAAGAAGTGTGTCACAGTTGTTATGGCGCCTTACTTCACGTTCTGTCACCCACACATCGCCTGCTTAGAAGCCAAAGCTACTTTCTTGGTAAAGAGACACGTTCTCATTGGCAGGTAATCTAGGTAGTCAATTTAGTGATAACTTCTACCACGGATGGCAACTTAACCATCTATGAAACAAAGCTTGTTACAACTCACGCCTTCTAGTTTCAATCGCAGGACTAAGGAAGTGACCACTAAAATGTGCGTAAAATTCACGTCACTTGCTTACGCTATAAGAGTAGACGATTTACTACGCACATAGCGTGAACTTAAAGGCCTTCGACTTACAAAGAACGTACGTACAAAACGTTACGTAAATGATTCAAGAATACAATGGCCCTCCTGTGCAGCTGAAATTATGTTTAAAGATATCTACGTTTTACAGATTTCTTACCGATTCTTCTTCTTTTTCCATGCCCGTAGGCATCTGCGGCACTGCCCGGTTGATGGAAACGCAGTCCTTTAGGTCTGGAAGATCTTTGTTGCGGTATATGGGGAGAGGTTTGGCGGCGTCTAGCGCTCGCGCACGGAACGATAGTTTACTCATTGTTTGCCCCCTATCGCAATTACATAGAATGCGAAGGAAACATGTATCGCGCAAGAATTTGCTCAAAAACTCGGTATAAATCCACAAGGGACTCCGTTTTTTGCACAATAATAGGATTCATTTGTTCCCATTCGTTCGAAATCCAGTGGGAAAAGCCATTTCTGGTCGAGTTTAACTGGATTTAGAAGCTATTTTTCTCGGATGATCCGCTCCCAGTGCCATAGAAAACATGGCGGACATGTCCACAGCGCCTGAGCAATCCCGACAGCCAACGCGAGACATCTGAAAAACATGGGCCATGGCGATGCGCACGCACCTTCTACAATATGCTTCACCAAATCATGTAAGAATGTGGTAACAATTTCACATTTGCCTGCTAAAGCGTTACCGTTTCGATTTAACTGAAAAACATCAGAATTGTTAACCAATACACTTAAAGGGGCCATCACTATGTTCTCATGTCATTAGCAAAAGTTTGGACCAGTATGAAGATTTCTACCAAACATTTAAAAAGTAAGTAAAGTAAGTAAAAACACAGTAGACAGAAAAAAAAGAAAAGAAAAAGAATGATTGTTAAGATACAAAATATAGTACAGTGAACTGCCAATATACAATCAGTAGTCTTAAAATGTATGCACAAATATCACAAGTAATGACATAAACCTTAGTTGATAAGAATACATTATTTTATTGCAAAATTAATGCAATACTTTGTCAATTGTGTAAATCCCTTAGGAACAAACACTATGGAAAGATTCTGAAGAAAGAATAATATCCACTTTTCAATACCGGAAATTTCAGACACACTTATATGTAAAATAATTCTGCTGGCGAAACAGAAAAGGAAAATGCTACAGTTGTTATGTATTCAGAAATATGTATTGGAAAACTACAAGAACCTCAAGTACAAAAGATACTTTGATGTTCGCGCAAAATTGGGACCTTTACCTTACCAAATGACATATCATGTTTAAAATGAAAATACTTCACACTGTAAATGAAATTTGTTTTACACTGTAAATCAAAACAAAATCAATGTGGTCCACAGCTTTTACTGTATGTTTAAAAATGATGCGCACAAAATTACATGGAAAAACCATATTCAACAGATTATTCTAAAGATTAGAACATGCTTTTTTCCCCCCTTTACAGGGCCAGACAATTATTCCATACAAACACAATCACTCAAAATCATTAAAATGCACAGAACTTGCAAATGGAAGACAATTTTAACACAACGTTACGCATTACTTTCACCATTAATTGGTTTGGTAATAGGCCAAAGTATTTTTGAAATAAATGAAATACTTTTAATCTAACAATTTACTTAGTTCACTGACAACTACTGGGCTCTTCCTATACCCTGAAATTCAGGTTTGCGTGCAATATTGAATCATTTTGAACAATTTGATATAATTTTGATGACATCCTACTTTTATAACTCTGCGTAACTATTGTATTTTAGAATGCCCTGCCATTCTGATTGAACAGATTACTTGTTGTAACAGTAGAGGTGTCCTGGCTAAACTCCCAACGTGGCCCTCATAATTATGGCCGCCAAATCATCCCCAGCTTCCAATTGTCTAAATCATCTTCTATTCTCCCCTGTAACAAAACAAATGTAATTGTAAAGTACTATACGTACTAAATGTATGCAATCAATAATGTATGCAAGTCGCTCTAGATAAATGCGGCAGCTAAATGAATAAAATATTAAATATGTCAATGTCCTTGATAGTGTATTTTAAATATAACAAATTCGACAAACCTATCAAGAACATGAACATTTCTCAGTTTTACAATTTCTGATTTTAATGAAAGTGCCCTCCTGAGTCAGGGTATAAAGTACAGAAAACGTTCACTTATTTAATATAAACATCTTACCATTTCTTCAGGGTGTGGGTATACTAAGTTTTGACACAAGAAAATGAACACTATGCACATACTGAGTGTCCAAAAATGTACACTCTATAAATAAACACAAATATAAATTCATTTTTAACCACTGACTGAATATGTATACATATATAAGCTGTTCATTTGGTTTTAAGAGAAAAATATATAATACTTTAAAGGCTTTTCAGAGTTTACAACTCTTATTAGTATTATTGCTACGTAACCATTGTATATCTACAAATAAATATGGGATTCATAAATTATAAAGTACGAAAGCAACATAACCAGAAATCAACAAAATTAAGGCCACTAATTCAAGGGTATTACAAAGGTGAATAATATAAACAAAAAGTCCTAACCTGTGATACGGCATAGCTTTGGCAGCTGGGGGATGTAGCATTTGATATAAGGCTCGGATCAAAGTTCATTCATACTTTCTTGGGTCGTTTAAAATTCCTTTGCAGAGCAGAGAAACCAATGTGTATAATACTGATCTCTTCTGCCCTGTAAATGTGCAGTCCTTACCATTAAGGCATTTTGACACTTGAAATAACACATTCAAGGTTAAAACACAGAGCAAAGCTCAATAACATGGTTTCATAGAGAAAATATAATGGCATAACATTTTTCACACCATTGAAATATGAACATAATTGTAACTTAAACACTAGTGGCAGAACCATATAGTACAACTGTTGATATTGAATACTTAGTTTCAGAATACATGTACACCACAGAAATAAGTAAAAACTTCACAATAACTTACTTAAAAAAAATGAACAAACACTCATACATTTAAAGTCATTTTGCAGATATAACACAGAAAATCTGTTTATCAAAAATATTCAGAGAAAATAAATTTTACTTTGTGAGTACAAATAATTTAACTTAAGGAGGCATATTTCTTTCCCTTGATGGCTTTTTCTTTTTGTGAATAACATGGATAAAATAAGGAAATTAAAAAACATGTAAGAGAATGTATGTGCATGTTCAGATGTAGGATATATTGTTGATCAATCGTCAAGTCCTCCAAATCACTTTCATTGGAACTCTTCCTTACACCTGCATGAGAAACGTTGTTTTGTTCAAGTTCGAACATTCATAATCCTTCAGCTGTTTGATACTTAACAGCATATTTAAATCTCTATAGAAAAATGACTATGCTGCTTTTCTTTAAACAAATGAAATCTCTGGCCGCACAGTTGTGCAAAAAAACATAGGAAAAACATATATAGTTTTGTATTGATGTGCACATTATGTGCACGTAATGATCATTATGATAATACTGCACAATATCTACAATTAATCACTCAATATAATGTTGTACAGTTTTCTTTTGTCTATGTACATAATCTAAAATGCATCCGAAATATTTGTACTATTTCCTCATAGAATTCTCACTCATAAGAACAAGCTAGCTGTGGATATATCACAGCAATTTTTCTTCCATCCTTTCTTATACTTGCACAGTCAGTGTCCTGGTGGTGGTCAAAGTGGAAGGGAGGTTGAGCCTTTGATTGTAGCACCAATCCAGTCGGACTAAGTACCTAACGTAACAGAGTAGACAATGGTCTCTTCTAATGCACAGACAGCTAACTAGTAGCTAGCAATTCTACAAAGGCTACACTGAGACCCACTGTCTAAATAGATTGCTAGCTAGCAGGCCACTGAAGTAACAGATCCACACATTCACTGTCATCTCGAGATCTTCCTCCTTTTGGGTTTAGGGGTCTTGACTTGTCTTTCTCTCTGTGACATCTAATGCACCAAAGAAATTAGAGATAAAAGGAAACACTATAATTTGAAAGACTGCAGACATACTTGCATGCACTCACATAGTACGAGGCACCCAAAGGTAATAAAATATAAAAGGTGTGAAGAAAAAGGCACAACGAGGTGAAGAAAAAGGCACATAATAACCAAATCCAATACAGTTAATCAATCAATGCCATGATGTTTAGATATTAGAATACTCACATTGCCAGTCATCTTATCCAGCTCGCTCATCGCCTCCTGTATAGCAGCCTCTAGGTGGTTATTCCGTTTTCCACCACTGCAAGATAATATTTTTGTATTACTGCATCTTCATCTTTCTGATAAAAACATTACAGACAGAACAATCCTTCTGTGACGCAGATGAGCTACAGCAGAGCTGTTGAAGGTATTCACGTCGGAGGATGGGAGAAGGAAAGCCTGTTCACCTTCTTGACCATTTTGGCAATGTTGATTGATTTGAGTCTATATTGAGTCTATGCCTTTTACAAATGATTCCTTAAATCAGAAATATTTATAATAAAATAAAGTACATACCTTTTTTACTATCTCCCCTGCTTATTTTCTAGTAACGTTCTCATCCAGAGTCACATTTATTTTTCCAACTGTAGATGAACATATCTTACAGCAGGTTTTGAATGAACTAAAGAGTTTTAGCTATTTTGAGTTTTCTTTTTGGTTATGGTGCACTGTGATATAGTTGTTGGATTCTATAGAGCAGGGGTCTCAAACCGGTTCCACGGAGGGCCGAGTATCTGCAGGTTTTAGTTTTTTCCTGTAAATTGGTTCCAGGTTCAGACCTAAATAACCAGATGAGGGTAGACCTAACCAATCAGTGACATAATTAATCAATCAAGTACAAGGTGAGAGTGAAAACCTGTAGACACTTGTCCCTCCTTGGAACCGGTTTGAATCCCCTGCTATAGAGTATCTACAAGACTTTTGGGTCTTATTGGATGCGTGATTCCGTGTAGCCCAGTTGGTCGAGTGTAGCACTTGAAACATTAGGGTTCAATTTACACTCAGAATTGTCAATCTTGAAAAGTGTCTTCTAAACGACTTACTGTAAATGTTACATTTTCTAATAACAATGATATTGTCAGGGAGCAAGTTGGGAGCTTGCACCAACTTGTGAGATTTGTTTACGACTTGCAGTAGGACTTGAACCCTTTATGTACCTGCAGAATTGTTTTGCGAGCTAAATTGTAAAATCTACCTGTTTGAGAGCCCTGATCTAGGTCCACTTACTTTCTAGTTATCTTGTTTGCTTTTTGTAGCGTCTCCAAATCCTCTGTTAGTGTCCTTTGGAACTTCTCCGACTCTACCTGATGGCAAGTAAAAACAGCATTACCAAACAATGTGAGAAAACCCCCCCAAAACATTACCTAAGGATCATCTGTGCAGGAAACGTTACGCAGCAGAGTTAAACAAGAACCCCCAAAAGCACATTACCTTGTCATCGGGACAGAAGTCTAAATTAGATTTCAAAGTGACTCAGGCCGGTGCAATGACTTAATTTCACACTTCAATAAAGCCATATTGTCTAATACTAAACGCACAATCTAGTTTTTCTAACACCAAGAAAGAATCATTTTCTAATTAAAAAGATGCAGAATGTAGCTCTCCAACATTTTAAATGGCTTTCAAAGTTTTATTTACTCAACAAAAGGGGTGTTATTCATTCAAAATGGTGCCCACACAGGCCTACAAAAAAGATGAGTATAGCAAATTCAACCCCCAATACCTCCACAGTCAAACAAAAAACTAAACTGAAACAACATCTAACCCAAATGTTAACCTATATAATATTGTTAAATCCAGAAAAAAATATTTTATCCCTTATTATGGTACCTATGCAGTTCCTTCATACATAAAACCCCCAAAAAAATTAACAGTAGACAGTAAATAAATGCAAGCAATGGATAACCACAGACAGGTGAAAATGGTGGTGAAATGACCTCTGAGAACATGTCTAACACATGACATTTTTACCCTGATGTTATTTTTGCCACACAGAAGAACACAGAGTTCTTCTCCCTACCAGTCTTGGGCCTACTCTTAGTGAAGAATATAATATATTTTCAGGGGGTGCTATTATCCGAGTATGCTACGCCTAGCCTTTCCAAACTCTCTTTTAAAACAGTGGACCATGGAAAAAAGCAACACAAAACAGTAGCCTGATGTGTTCAGTAGTAATAGCAGCAGCACTGTTTGAACTGTAGCAAGAATGGTTGCAGAGTTCCACATTGTCACATTACGAATCTTAATATACCATTGAGAAACACAATAAGCTCACCTTGCCCTGCATGCGGTTCAACATCCCAGGGGAGTACAGGTTCCCCTGGCTCCCCATCTTGCCTGGCCATGACAGGAAACCTTTGCCCTGGCCCCAGAGCAGCTCTCCTGGGTAGTGGGCTTGAGTTCTGGGCCTGTGGTGGAGCGGAGGTCCCTCGCTGAAGGGCACATCCCCAGACCTCAGATCCTCCTCGCTGCTCAGGCTTCCATTTAGGTGCCCGTTGTAATGCCCGTTGTAGTGGTGCCCATTCAGATGCCCTTTAAGGCGACCGTTCAGATGCCCGTTGAGGTGGCTGTAGTCCTTGGTGAGGTGGCCCTCTGGTTGGCCGGAGGAAGAGGAGCCAGGGGCCAGATTCAAGTGTCTGGGGTGTAAACCTCCAGAGTTGAAGCCCCCACTACTGCCGTTCGTATGGGCATACAGGTTACTGGGGAACTGCAGTGGTGTTTGATCCGGAGGGCCTAGCTGGATCTGACCTTTACGTCTCTCTGGATAGGTGATGTTCCTGCTCTGGGCTAAGGAAAGCTGTTGGAGGAGCTCGTTGTTATGCCACAGACCAGCCTGCTCCTGACCCTCTGCTTCCCCATCCCACTGTCTTCTCTGGCCCCCACGTCGTGGTGAGTGGAATCTGGTAGGAATCTCCAAGGCAACAGGGGAGAAGCCGTTGTTTCGTTCTGGGGTCTTCTTGCGGGGCCGGCCCACCTTGGGATGGTGTCGGAGCTCTGGCACTGGCTCCTGATATGAGCGGAGGGGGCCATGGATAACAGGGTTTACTGCTTGGGAGAGGTCAACAGGCTCGCCGACAACAGAAGCCGCTCGAGCAGCGTTACCACCCGTCGATGTAATGACATTAAACCTGCCCTTAATGGCCGGACCAATCGTCGTCTTGTGGATGGGGTTCAAAACGTCTCCCACAACATTTTGAAGACCCTGGGCCGCCTGGTATTCTCCATGACCCTCCTGGTGGCACGGGGCACCGGAACGGGACATGGACATTATCCGTGGTTGACTTATTATAGTTCTGTTGGGAAGGGGAATCCTCTCAGGCAAACTCACCTGCAACAATAAGTGAGGTCATATCTCAATATATATACACTGTGATGTGACCAGGTAAGTATGCTAAGAACACACTTATTTATAGCAACAACCTGGCAGCAATAAAGGCTAACTTTCCTGCTCAGAGACAGAACAAGGTTTTTCTCTGCTGGCTTTGATTACAACCAGCATCCTGAACTGCCGAACACAATAATAACAGTAATTAATAAGTAACATCCTAAAGCACAACCATACTGTCCATCCAAATACATTGACAAATGACATTGAAGAGTTGTGGTTGAAATGGGAGAAAACAGACTACCAGACCTGGAAGCTCTCAAGAAGGCTGTTCATGGGGTTGGAGGAAGCGCCATCAGTGGGAGGGGCATCAGGATGGAACCTGTGCTGCGGTTGGCCCTGTATGGAGAGCCGAGCCAGGCCCTGGGAGGTACCCTGAGGCTGGCCCTGAACAAGCTGTTGCGGTCTCTGCTGTTGTAATGTCTGGCTGTTCCTGATGAGAGACTGGAGACTCTCCTCTTGGGCCTGCCTCAGCTCACAGCTCAGAGAACTATTGACCTCATCTGTGCAAAGGGAAAGGGGGTGGGGGGTGTGTGAGAGATTACAAAGACACACAAGAGTGATAAGAAAGGTGCGAAAGTGAGTAGAGAAGTGAGGGAGAGTGAAGAATGAGCAGAGAAGTGAGAGAGGAAGAGTTAAGAATGAGCAGAGAAGTGAGAGAGGAAGAGTTAAGAATGAGCAGAGAAGTGAGAGAGGAAGAGTTAAGAATGAGCAGAGAAGTGAGAGAGGAAGAGTTAAGAATGAGCAGAGAAGTGAGAGGAAGAGTTAAGAATGAGTAGAGAAGTGAGAGAGGAAGCGTTAAGAATGAGCAGAGAAGTGAGAGAGGAAGAGTTAAGAATGAGCAGAGAAGTGAGAGAGGAAGAGTTAAGAATGAGCAGAGAAGTGAGAGAGGAAGAGTTAAGAATGAGCAGAGAAGTGAGAGAGGAAGAGTTAAGAATGAGCAGAGAAGTGAGAGAGGAAGAGTTAAGAATGAGTAGAGAAGTGAGAGAGGAAGAGTTAAGAATGAGCAGAGAAGTGAGAGAGGAAGAGTTAAGAATGAGTAGAGAAGTGAGAGAGGAAGAGTTAAGAATGAGCAGAGAAGTGAGAGAGGAAGAGTTAAGAATGAGCAGAGAAGTGAGAGAGGAAGAGTTAAGAATGAGCAGAGAAGTGAGAGAGGAAGAGTTAAGAATGAGTAGAGAAGTGAGAGGGACTGAATAGAGATCTGACAAAGGTCCATTGCCGCTCCAAGCCAATTGAGAGATCTCAAAGATAAGCAAACACAGGAAATTCAGAGGATCTCTGCAAACTACAGACCACAACAAAGGAAGGCTTAAGCTAAAAGACAATGACTGAAAAACACATAACAGGGAGATTCTCTGACAGGGGAGATCTTTTGGGGTCAGCACACTCACTCCAAATAGGACAATCACCTGTGGTAATTGAAAGAGGATGTGCTGAAATACAAAAGGACAATAAATGAGAGTAGTGTGGACATAAAAACAAAACAAGCCCAAAATGTACTCCGATTTACTTCCCTTGATTTGTGAGGATGGGATGGAACGAATATGAAAAAGAAAATAGACAAGTGACAAAAGAAACGTGGTTGAAATTTCAAACACGGTTGAAATTGAAAAAAACAGGTGCTAACTGCGGTTCAGTTGGGCATCCCTAACGGCAGACTGAAGTCAGACCAATTATAGGTCTTGTTGAAAAAAGATAGCACTTGAATCAAGAAAAATCAATGAGGATATACATCTTGGACAAACACTTCTAAAAGCCATAGATGGAAATCCATACGTTACCTCAACAATGTCAGCAAGGGATTTGGTGTAAAACAGGAGAAGTAGCCAATAGTAGCAGTGACAAAATTAGGAGTCTATTGCTATTGAAATAAAGTTTCATTTAACAAAAACAGATGACAAACCTCAACAAAGTAGCCAGTAGCCACCATGATCCGCTAACTGACGGTTTCGGAGGACATTTGCTGAATCCACAGAGCTTGGACACGAAGTGAATCATTTGGACACGAATGTGATCATTTGTGTGGAGCTCCTGTATCGAAACAGAAATGCATCCCATGTTTATGGATGTGTAGCAGATCCTTCACTGTACGGGCACTGGCTGTCCAAGTACTTTCTACTCTGACTGCTTGCTTGGGTATTTTGGCATAACCCTGAAAGTGCAACAAATACAAGACCCATCTATTGTAATGATCAGATGCTAAAGATCCAAATGCATAAACTCATTGGTCTCCTGAAATGTGCACATCGAAGGAAAACCCCTTCAAGTTGGATGCAGCCCAGTCCCAATTAAAATGTATATATTATGTTCTTATACCGCTGTCAGCCATTTGCATTCACAACAATCCCAAGCTGTTGCACACATCAGGAGTCAACTGTACATAATAACAATCAATCAACCAATTTTTAGCTAGTAAAACCCCCCACCACGCCACCTTTCACACTCTAAACGCAGCAACATAGGTTACAAAAGGCTAACTTGAGGACACAGGGACAGCAACAATTGCTAAACAGCCCCATACAGCAGTCTGATACACAAACCAGTGGCAAGAGTTTCTTGGGCGCTCTGTTAAAGACTGTCTCCAGTGGCTACACAGAGGCTGGGCCGTGGATCACAGAGGACATGAGTTGAATGATGCCAAGCGCTTCTAAAAGACTGTGGCTTCTCCACTCACTTACTTATGGCTGATTAACTACAGTAAAGTAGAGAGCAACTAAGCCTACTGTTTACAGTAGAAGATTCTCTACCATAATACTTACACTCAAGTCAGTCATCTCCACTTATATAATTAACTATGCCACAGTATAGACTGTATATACAGACACAGATATGATCAAAACGGCAAGTCGTGAGTGGGGTCAAATTATTGCTGAAAATGGGTTGGATAAATTATAACAAAATAGCAAAACGATCTGATATGAGAAACAAGATTATCTGCCCATTTGTACAAAATGTTGCTTTAAAGAGGTGTTGCACACTGACATTAAATAGCTCACTTTTATTTGGCTGTACAACAGAACATGTTTTGCAGTCAGCTCTATGTTGAAAGAGTCTGAAAGAGCACCAGCGACAAGGATGGAAACAACATGAGACTGAACTGAATAACAAGAACAAAGAGTTATTGACAAAGAGACAGTCATTCATATTTACCACTAATACATAATGGTACTATTAAATACGTAGATGGATCATCTTGTGACAATATGTGAAATTAGCCTGTAATGAATTAGGTTCATTACAAGGATTATAAAAAAAACTGTTCACAGCAATGGGGCACAACCCAAACTCCAGTCAGTGTTTCACCTTTGATTTCTTTCAGCAGTGGTGTCAAAGTTTATTATTGGCCATAGGGATACAATTTGCAGTTTTAAGACAAATACAAATTTACAAATTTAAACCTACACATTCTGCCATAAGTTAGGCAATGCCATGTTTTCATAGTGACAAAAATGAGAGTCTTAAGTCAGAACCGTTTAGGAATTATTATTGTTATTTATTTTTATTTTGGTGGTTCTCAAATATGATTTTGTTCCCAAAAATACTGTAAAGATGATTTCTTTCTACCTACTTGGTTTTAGTTGTTTAATTTTCATTAAAAAAAAAAAGAAAAAAATGTACTATAGCAAAAATAAATTAAAAATGGTTATATTATTGGCTGCTCCTTTCACGGGAAACACTACAAAAAGCAAGAATTATTGGAGGTCACGACTTAAAAATAATATGAATATATGATTATTTTGCACGTAGGCTCAGAGGACACACTACAGTGAACAAAACTGACATTTTAAAACAAATGCTTACCTGACTCAGAGAGGGTTTGGAGACTGCCATTAGACATCATGGGAGGCAATCCAGGCCTGCCTCTGAAGTGAGGGTTTCCTTGTCCCTGTGATGGTTTCTGATAATGTCCAAACTGATGCTGATGAGGGTTTGGATTTCCATGCATCAACCCCATAGGTGCATGTTGTCCACCGTAACCTAGCACCCCAAAATTTCTCGCTAAGTCAGGGTCCTGAATTTGGTTCATTGGCCCGATGAACTGCTCCATGTTTGAATTCTGTCCTTCCATGTTCATGTTCTGGAAGCCTGGGACTTCGGCTCTGCTCGGAATCTGAAGACCATGCGGGTTCGGCTGCAAAGTCGGCAGCTGAGGCAAACCTTCATCCAAGAAGGCAGATTTGCCATGGTTGCCTATGTGGTTTGGCCCATTGCAGGCATTCTGGTGGCTCATTGACTGGAGCAGTTGGGCCATTGAAGTGTTCTGGGGCAAACCACCCTGCTGCAACATTCTCCTTAAAGGCTCTGGAAAGCTAGAGGGACTAGAGCCAGGTCCAGAGCCACCCAATGGATGCTTTAGCACGTCAAAAGCCCTGTCATTGTTGATGGTACCAGCGTTGCCATCATTGGAAAATTTCTGCTTACGATTTGCCTCTCTCTGTTGAGCCATACCCATGAGTTTGTCCCTTAGCGCTGCTCTTCCACTCTGACCCTCGCTAGCCAACGGCCCAGGATTAGGTATATATCTCTGGTTTAAAGTGCTGTGCCCTTCTCTGTTTCCACCTCTGCCTCCGCCAACCAGCCCAGGGTGTCCCAAACTACTGCCACTGTGAGCCTCTGTGCCTGCACCCACTGCGCTGTCTGGATGTTTGTTTTGATTTACTAGCTGTGCTTTGGCTGCCGCTGACAGCAGACTGCTGGCTGGGAAGGAAGCAGGATTCTGTTGATCTAGTATCTGGTTAAGGGGCATTCCAACTGTGTGATTCCTTTGAAGGACCCCATCAGACCCAGGGCCTGGAGGGCACATGGAGCTGGGGTGCCTGCTTAGAATACTGTTCATTCCCCCTGACAGGTGGTTGGAGGGATCATTTAAGTGATGCATTTTTTCCATTTTAAATGCAGAACTTGGCGGCATTGCAGGTCGAGGGGACCCCAAGGAGGCCCGAGGGGACCTGGGAAATGGCTTTGAATTGCCACAAGGAACCTGGAGCCCCGTCAGGTGAGCGAAGCTACCATGTTCAGAAGAGCCGGAAGAGCAACGTGAGCGGTGGGGTGACTCCACTCTGGCAAGGCCAGGCCCGGCTATATGTACCGGGGACATGATCGGAGAGGATGAGACAGATGAGGGAGTATGGTGGTGCTGGACCCTCTGGCCATGCCCAACTGGTCCAGACTTTCCGGTTGGCAAGGGTAGGTTGCTGGGCAAAGGAACACTAGCAGGGGGAATGTTTACATTCATTGGTGGTACCTGAGATTGCGCATTGTGTTGGAGGCCAGATTTTTGCAGTAAGGGAGCCTGGCTTTGACCCATGCTTGGAATAGGGTCCAGAATACCAAGAGGGTCCTTCTCAGATGTCACCTGCTTCTTCTGCAGTACACACGGAGGAAGTTGTGACAGGGACAAGTGTGACTGTGGGTGGCATGCAGGCTGAGGCTTATGTGGAAAGTCATTGCGTGGGTAACTGCACATGGGATTCGGCATAATGGGGCTTTTTTCATTGACAATAGGGGAATTGGTTATATTAGACCTTCCTGCCAAAGTACACGAGGGCTGGGTGGTTGTCGGCGAGCCATGCAACAGGATCCTGGGTGGTGAGAGGGGGGTTAAAGGATCACCATTCATATGAGCAGATCCCGGGCTGCAAGCTCCGTGAAAACCAAGCATGTTGGGCTCAGGACTCCCCAAAGGTTCAGTCCTTGGGGAAGGAGTCCCATCACTATAATGCTGGGCAACACATGAGGTGGATGAAGAGGGGCTGAGCAGGACACTGCGGCTGCAATAAGGTGACCTTTGTTGGCTACAGTGATCGCTGGCCCCCAGCCTTGTCCTGCTGTAGTACAGATCCCTCTGAGGGGGAGAACCCAGTTCATGGTTGTAGTACCTTTGACCAGAAACCAACACTCCCATCTTATAGGGATTCTTGGCATCAAGAACCACAGATTTGGGTGGACCATCATGCACACTGTTCCTTAATGCTTGATGACTCAATGGACCCACGGGCACCGTGCCTGCAAAGCAAATAGTAAACCTGGATCAATAAAAAACAATACATCAGATGAGAACTGAGATAACTCTGTGGAATTCATTCCATTCCATTCTGACCTACAAGCTGAACTAACAGGATCCAGCGGATGTGTATGCGGGCACCTTTGACAGTGTCAAATGTTTTGCTCTCGTTTACTACACAACGCTGACAGTGCAGAACACGCAGCAATCGAGTGCAGTAAAAGTGCTTCACAAAGCAGTGCATTTCTGACTGAGACGGTCTCAATCTTGTCTTTCCTTTTATTTTTCTATGCCATACAGAAAACTGGAACTTGCCAAATATGTGCAGTGTCATGTCATTGTATCCAGTGATGCCCAGTGCAGTGTGCCATCGAATTGCTCAGGAGTGTAATAATACACAATTCCTGACAAGATGGACTTTGCAAGGGGAATTGTTTGTATTTGAAACAGATTAAGTGTCCACATACTGCTGAGAGCCAAAGGAGGGTGTGGTGACTCCATGCTCCTGTGCAACGTTGCCACGGCGATGATCTTCCTCTTGTGCATGCAAAGTTTGGTGACATCGGTGTCGGCTAGAGCATCTTCAGCCGTCCTCTGCTTGACAACCGCCCCGGAGTCAAAGTTGAATATCTGAGGGTAGTGAAAGATGTTAGTGTTTCGAAGCTATAATCAATATAGGCCGGTGTTACTTCCCTGCCCTGGCTATAGTAACATAGTGCATTTTACTTTACCCTGCCAGGATTGGCGCCATCACACACCAATGCATGGAGACCGGCTCACCTTTTGAATGATCAGGGGACACTCCAGGCCACACTTGCAGGTGCCATCAGTCAGCAGGTAGCTCTTAACCTGTTCCAGACAGGCTAGCACTGAGCCACTGGGACTATGGAAGAGGAGCACAGTCATAAGATGGAATGCCTTTGTTCAAAATGATCTTTTTCAGTTTTACAGCAAAGATCAGACCTCTCAATGCCTGTTTTTCATTGATACCCGCTGCAACTTAAAAAAAACATATCTGTAGTAGCACACAAATCACCCAAAATATTTCAATTTGCCATGACAAATACACCCCATCATAATGACGCCAAGAATTCAATCTGCATGAAAGGCCTGTCTTAAAAAAATCCCAAAAGTGAAGGGGAGAAATGATGGCACCATAAAACACAGACCCAACAGCTTTTTACAATTTTTCAGAGGACACATTTCTCTCCGTATAATACGCTGTTCTCAAACATGCTTCCCCCAAGGCCATGTAGTCCAGATCTGCCTACCAGGGGGAATATACTTCATACGAAGGAGGAGTATTTATATTATACTTTCTGGATGGTTATGCTTGACTAGATCTGGCATTGAAACCCTTCCCTTCACTAGAACCCACTGACAGAAAATGCAGAGCAAGGAATTTTTTGGCCTTTCAATAAAGGTCACAGACTACGTTTTATTGCAGTCAGCCTTATTATGGTGAAAGACAGATATGAAAAGCAGGAACTATGAGTATATAAGAATACAATTAAATATTATAGTGGGCAAATATATACAGTATATGTATGGAGCAGATTGGGTAGTATAAAATGAGAATTCTTTGAAAGGAGGAAATACATTTTTAGCCTAAGTTCTGATTCGGGAGATAAGGGATCACAGTCTAATTTAAATACAGATATAAGCAGGTCTTACCTAATGTAGACAACCCCGCTGTGGGTGATCCTTCGCTGCCAACCTATGGGGACTTCGGTCGGGGGGGGCTTCCCTTCAGCACACAAACCCTCATACTTCTTTGCTCTGTTCATTGTCCACTCCTTATGTTAGGTATCACAAGTCTGTCAGATAGCTCTGAATAGTGCGCGTCATCCTGGGGTCTCAGGAAAGAACTGACCAACCGTGATGATGCGCTACAACAGCTTCTCGGGTGGAACTGCCTAACGCCAATCCCACCATCAATTGTCTTTTTCGATGGGTAAGGTTCACTGTAGAACCAGACTTTTGAGGCTTTGGGCCTCAATCCAGTTTAAAGTAGTCATGTTTAAAACACCATTGGCATCATTGTCATTGTACGGAGGCCATGGCGCAGGTAAGGGGGTCTGGGGACAACGGAGACGCTCCACTTTCAGTTCACAGAAGCGGTTACTGGAAAGATCTGCATGGATCTGGTCATCACTGGTCATGAAGTACGCTCTGGCTGATTCTAACTGCCGCTGCTGCCACCTTAGAAGTCATTGTTGCATGTTCCGTAAGCATGACATCACTCCTCAGTGGATAATGGATTACAGCAGCCAATGTCCCATATTTTCCAACCTGTAAAACGTACAAAAGTCCAATGTAACACAATCAAATGAATTACAAAAACTTGTGAACATTTTTCTATCTTACTTAGTAGGAACTTAAGAGAATATATAGGCAATAGGGCATAAGGTTTTGTGGCATATAGCTAGTTCTTACATGCTTCTAGACACAATGGTTAGCCATGGTAAATTGGCAATATACCACAAACCCCCAAGACGCCTTACGGATATTATAAATCAGTTACCAACGCATTTACTCATACATACTTGTGGTATACTGTAACAAGAAAATCCACAAACAGCTGACGGGATTCCAAACACTCAATTTACATCAACTGGAAGTTTGATTGTAAAAACATTACACTAAGGTAATGATAAAACATTTACATTTTCTAAATTCTGGGTAACAAGTTCATAAAAGCAAAATAACCTCTGGGGGTTTATGGTATATTGACAAGAGCATTTCCAAACTACGGTTGTTATATTGAAATAAACAAGACTTGACAGATTTGCACCAATACATTTTGAATATTCTACATAGGAGAAAATCTCAATAGTGACACAACACCATCTGAGGTAATGTGGGACACTTTGCCGACATGAACTCACTGCAAAAAAAATCTACTGAGGTCTAAAGACAATGTCTTACTGAACTATATTGGATTTGATTGAGCAGTAAAAACTAAATCAGAAACAGAAAATTGTTTTGTCACTGGGAAGCCATTAAAAAATCTCACACTGGCACCTAAAAGTGTTAGTTACCAAGTACCTAACATTGTCAGTGAGTTTACAAATGCCTTCCGGGTCAAGAGTCTGGCCAAAGCATTGTGCATGCATGATTAACTCAACCGCAACAAGTTTCTCGTTAATCGTGCAAATAAAACAAATTTCCATATTATGTAAATGTTACTTCAACGAAATTGTTGTCACAAAGGCTTTAGGACTGTATACATGTTGCATCAAGTTTAAGAAAGGCCACCCACACTCTCTTCTTTAATACTGGCTAAATATCCCACGATACAAGAACAAACAATGCCATACCTAATTAGTCCTTGCAGTAGTGGTATAATTCATAGTAGTGTAAAGCTGCTACTGCAGTGGTAGTTTAGGCTATATACGCTGAGTGATTCATCACAAAATTGGATGCCATTGTTTCGGGCAGTGGTGTAACCCACGGTTCCACTAAAGGGCTTCCTCATACATACTTGCTACTGAAAAGGGTTAGTTCATTTACCTCCCATCCCCCTTTTTTAATCAAGCCATCCACTGGCCAATACCGTATGATGAGATCACCAGTGGCAAAGAATATGGTAATATCCCCCCAGTGCATTTTTATATTGGTTCTCTACCACATCACTTTCTAGTTTCGTTTATTTTATCATTTCAAAACAAGGTACATATAATACACTTTTCACTAGATTAATCTCACTGACGATATGTCTTATGACAAAGGGGACCTTGCAGCGATTCCGGAGCAATTCCGACTGACACATATGTGCAGCACAGTGTGAAATGGGGCCACATCAACCGCTGTACACTACCTGAAAGCCCTGGCCCTCCCAGTGCATATACACTATGGCACTGCACTTACCCCTCAGGTTTGTTCACACTGCAAATCTTAATGCTCCAATCTGTTACATTTTTTTTAATATTTTGAATACTGACCATTGAAACAACATTTACAAGTGACCAACTCGGGTGTTTCTGCGTTCAGACAGCGAGGTTGGAGCTGACATAGATGCGAAAAAATAAAATACTGTTCAATAGAGGTGTGAATCTTCACCTGCCCCACGATTCGATTCCGATTCAGAGGGTAACGAGATTGTAAAACGATTCTTGATGGATGCATCTTGCCCTCCAATTATTTTATTACAAAAACAAACATACTTGAAACTCTCTCTTTCTGCCTTTATATTAATCAACTGTTTTTCAACAAAAGAACATGTTCAAGAACAATTTTCATGTCAACCTATTGATCAAGTAATTCAGTAGTTTTTTGTTGTGTTAACACAAAATAAGGTTTTGACCTTATAAACATACAATTCTGTAGCAGCTTTATTACAGGGAAACATATGGTCAAAAACATGGTCTTTACATAAACTATAATATAACTTAAAAGGCTGCCTTTTATGCAAATGAAATTATTTGTAAAACGAGGTAGTATAACATATTGTATTGTTTATGTGGAAAATCTAAATTATATTATTCACTCTGAAATAACTAATAATAAATGAATAATTTAGCAAAAACCTGCGTTGCTTTTATAGAGGTTTGTAACTTCAGTTGCCAGTCTTCGCGAATACAATGAGGAGTTACCGTTACACATGAGTCTGTGGAGATGGATGTCCAGGAATAGCAGGTGATGACCACGCATTCGCCAAGTGGGGGTAATCTTTTTCTTTGGCAAGTAAATTATGCAGACTTCACGCCACACTGATGGTTAGAAAGAATTTATTCACGCACACGCTGGAGAAAGCAGCTGGCTTGCGGTCACTTCCAATCGGTTGGGTTTGCCGCGCTACATGTGTTGTGCTTGTGCTTCGTAAGTAACATTAATCTCATCCACCAAAAATAATAAATGAACTTCTGTGAAAGATAGCAATAGCAATGAAGTTGTTCCAAGAACTTGGCTGGAGTTTTAGGAGGGGGTTATGTTTTGCAACTTGTGTCGTGTCAACGCAACGGAAAAGGCACTATAACCATGAAACTGGAGAACATACTACTCCACGAGTGCTCATAATGTCACCGTGAATGCACGTCAGACGCTAGAGCACAGTTTCTGCTCCTCCAGGCTACCCCATCAGTACATAGGATCTCGCTACCGCTAAGAAAATGACCATCCTTTTCCGAACCGCACACGCCATAGCCAAGAATGCGAGACCCTATTTGGATTTAAAATGGATGTGCGAGTAAGTTACATTTAGGATGTTGCGTTTTATAATGTAAAATATTGCCCAGTACCCACCTAGTTAATATCGTTTAATTGTTTTGTTAGCTAGTTGGCCGCTGTAGTATTGTTAATACTTTTTAGCTAAGAATTAATATATATTAATATTTATACCACAATATTAAGTCCCTGATAAATAATCCTTCTTGCAATTAAAGGCGAATAAGTCTACCACTGAATTTATTAATTCTAAAGTGATATAATTTAGTGTTGAGACAGTTGAATTAATATTTCTGCATGAAGTTAATATTACAACCATTATTACTGCACACTACTAAAATATTAATCGAGAATCACATACCAGACCAAGAAGACATGCTAAAAACTACAAGTATCAAATTGCAATAGTAAACAGCAATTCATTTTTTTGTCTGGCTGGCAAATATTTTCATCTACCCTTGCACCGGTATAGCGGTGTTTGTGAACTCAAGAGAAGGGATTATGTATTTTGGTACCAGGGTATGGAGGAGGAAGCGAAAGCATTTGTTTTCCACAACGATGTGGCAATGGACTGTGTGATCTTCTTTGTCCTTTTGGACATCTGAGGTACAGTTGATAGCCTAAATTGTTGTATAATAGGCTGGGGTAGATGCTAACCCCGCCATGTCTCCTATCTATGTTAGACCTACATCAGACAGGCGCACGTGCCTTAAATATACACATTTACAAAGAGTGTTTATTTACAAAAAAACGTTACTACGTCATGATGCTGACGTTAACGATTCTGACGTGAACTATTCATATATATATTTAATAATTAAAACAAACCAATGGATTCTTTTTTTTATGAATCGATGCAGAATCGTTCAGGTCAGGATCGTGATCCATCTAAAAAAGGATGATATTTCCCAGCTCTACTGTTCAAACAAATCACATATTTCTAGCAAATTTGTATCCGATTTATTACCACATATGAATGTGGTTTGGAATGTGCCTTGATAAATCTAATTCCATTACACTTTCCTGGTCACACTGCAGGAAACATCTCATTAAAATATGATATGGGGTTAAGATTCACAGTCTTCAAAATTAGTGTAATTTTTTTTTACAGAAACAAAAAAAAGTATCACATTTCGGAACCATGAAGATAAAACAAAAGATGCATCTCAACGAAACTTGGAATAGCACATACAAACAGTGCCGGATACAGCTATAGCGGTTCATCTCACTAAAATGTTCACGAAACGATTTATCGGGCTCAACATGAAAAACACAAAATAATTTGTATTTCTCTTTGTCACAGAGGAATGCGATCAAGGGGAAATTGACACAATTCAGCAGGCAGTTAAATCAAAGACTCATAACTAAATCTAGACAGCACCACAAGCTGTCATTTCCAATGGGAAGCAGCAGAAAGGGGGTGTTGGCAGAGAAAACAAAACTAGAGAGATCCTTTTGGGCAACTTAAGCATTAGGATTCGAAGCATGTTTCTTAGTAACTACCCTGTGAAGAGCAAGTGCAACAACCTAAATCTGTATACTTTTAATCCATAAAATCATATTGCTACCAGTAGAAGAAAAAACAACTGCATTTACCTTTTATTCTCAAAGTTCAACCTGAAACTTCCATTCCATCACATTAAAATTGCATATTGGAAACTTTGATTTGCAAGTTAAATTTGTAATAAGTTGCACTGGTGCAAGCTACATGTTCTACATGGCACCTCAGTTGTGTGGCTAAATCTATGATTGGGTAAAACAGTAACGTTTTAATTGAAGTCTAATGGAAATGAATCTATGACCGCAAATGTATCAATTTTTATGGTGCCTGTGTCTTCATCAAAACCAGCACGCACTCCCTTTCCTCTTCTTTCCCAGCAGGAATAAAACTTGTTGGGGAGATTTCATGCATTTTGATAACATTTTAAAACTAAACTATGAAGTAAACCAGCAACACTTCAGTAAAAACCGGAGACAGAATTCAACCAAACAAATGTGATAAGTAATTTTATATGAAAACATATTTCTAATATAGTCCCGTAATTTTAATAATAAATTACCACCAGGTTGTCTATTCTAAAAGTGCAATGAATCTGTACTAACATTGAGCTCTCCGTGCAATATGTTTTAATTCTCTTTGCTCAGTGGTTGGGTGGCAGTGAAACTTGTCACTTATTGTAGCACAAGATGTCAAAGCATCCTTCCATTGAATATAAATTCACGGCAGAGTGTTTGTTTATTATTGGCACTTGACAGAGGATCATATTCCACACAAAATATGCTCACACAATGCACAGAAATATAGACAGAAATAAAGATCTCACTCCTACGGGTCTACCTGCCTTGTAGTAATGCACTGGCTGACTCATATCCTCAGTCATTACAAATAAATCCATTGTACAGGGGTGTTAATATTCAATTAAAACATTGTTTAGATCAAGGGTGTGGGTTGCGGGTGGGTTAAATGTGCCATGACAGTGCTAGGTCTATAATGTTCTCTGCAATAATATATGAGAACTAGAGAACTAGGCCATAGTGGGCCTCTCAAAGTAAGCCACATTTCAGCTGCCAGCCTTCGCTTCTTTGTCACTCAAACACGGAAGGCCTTGATCTAAAATACGCTAAGAAAACTGCGTGTTACAGCAGCATTTTCTATATTTGCAGATTAAGGGTCGAGTGTGGGCTTCAGAATTTCCCTTCATCCTTCTAGTCTGGCAGCTGCAGATGGCTTATCCGAATTACAATATATACATTGAGAAAAAAAATGAATGGTCCCAAAACACAGATTTTATAGGACCCAATGTTTTGTGTATATAATTTGTTAATACATCTAGTTTCCTATATGGGAGGAGTGTTTAAGCATCCATACGGCAAGCTTTTATCCGAAGTCTACGCTCCCCGTTATGACCAGTCAAAAGAGATATGACTACATTTGTATGCAAATTATAGTTACATGTAAAATTTGAGGACTAAGACAGCTCATCCAAGTCTTAGTCTTAGTTGAACAAAAAAACATTAGGGCATTAAAAATAAATATTTAGCAAAATTCTGTGAAATAAAACAAATATTTTATGAATAATCTATAGGCTTATAGAACAACTTCAATTTACAACTAAAATGTAAATACTATCCCCAATAAGTGCAAGCTTAAGAAAGGCAGGTGTACGAGTTAAAAAATGATTTGCTTGTCAGTGGCCACGCTTTTGCCTATTTATGACTTTCCTTTTAGAAAATAGGACTGCAATGGTCATGAAGTGTCAAGGGGGACATGACTCCCAGATAGACATGCCCCAGAAAGTCTAGTTCATGAAACAAATGATAACCAGACAAATTTAAGAACATCATGCCATCTCGTTTTCTTGTGGTTACCATTAATGTAGTTGTCATGACATGTGTCAGCCCGGTCCCTGTGTAGGGCTGCTAGCTCACACTTGCTTAACCCATATATTACAGGAAGTGAATACGTGGAAACAGACGGGATCTCTAAATGTAAAGCAAATTACATGTGATCATGATCATGCCACTCAAAATGCCAGAATCCTCCAAAATCACACATGAAAATAATAGCTGAAAGTGCCCTCAAACATACCGGTGCCCATCAACACGTGCCGGTGCCCATCCACACGTGCCGGTGCCCAACCACACGCGCCGGTGCCCAACCACACGCGCCGGTGCCCAACCACACGTGCCGGTGCCCAAACACACAAGGTTCATGTAAGCAGGTCTTGTGGGACATGCGTTGCAACGCACTGTCGGTTTCAATTGGCTACTATTTTGTCCCCTCTTTATATATTTAACTTGTGATTGGCATGCAATGTTGGACTATTCAGACAGAAGGTGGTTTCCGATTGATGTTCACGTGACTGGATTGGCTCAATGACTATTATTGCTGTTGGTAGAGTGGAAAAGCTTTTTTGTGAGTACTAATTATTTTTCAGCACAGTCCTACCATTTTACATTAAACAAGCGTATAAATGACACATGCAACAATTTTTAAGATGTTGCTGAGCTGCAGTTAATTTAGATCAGTAAAATTAAATATGACTTTTCTACCATCTTTTATTTCAGCTTCAATTTGAGGTTGATTATTAGCTTACAAAAGCTACAGTGGGGAGAACAAGTATTTGATACACTGCTGATTTTGCAAGTTTTCCTACTTACAAAGCATGTAGAGGTCTGTACATTTTATCATAGGTACAATACGGACTTTCAGCTCCCTCCAAAGATTTTCTATTGGGTGCAGGTCTGGAGACTGGCTAGGCCACTCCAGGACCTTGAGATGCTTCTTACGGAGCCACTCCTTAGTCGGCTGTGTGTTTCGGGTCGTTGTCATGCTGGAAGACCCACCCACAACCCATCTTTAATGCTCTTACTGAGGGAAGGAGGTTGTTGGCCAAGATCATGCGATACATGGCCCCATCCATCCTCCCCTCAATGCGGTGCAATCATCCTGTCCCCTTTTGCAGAAAAGCATCCCCAAAGAATGATGTTTTCACCTCCATGCTTCACAGTTGGGATGGTGTTCTTGGGGTTGTACTCATCCTTTTTCTTCCTCCAAACACGGCGAGTGGAGTTTAGACCGAAAAGCTCAATTTTTGTCTCTTCAGACCACATTCTCCCATTCCTCCCCTGGATCATCCAGATGGTCATTGGCAAACTTCAGACGGACCTGGACATGCGCTGGCTTGAGCAGGGGGACCTTGCGTGCGCTGCAGGATTTAAATTTTCTATGAGACTGTGGTCCCAGCTCTCTTCAGGTCATTGACCAGGTCCTGCCGTGTAGTTCTGGGCTGATCCCTCACCTTCCTCATGATCATTGATGCCCCATGAGGTGAGATCTTGCATGGAGCCCCAGACCGAGGGTGATTGACCATCATCTTGAATTTCTTTCATTTTTTTATATTTGCGCCAACAGTTGTTGCCTTCTCACCAAGCTGCTTGCCTATTGTCCTGTAGCCCATCCCAGCCTTGTGCAGGTCTACAATTTGATCCCTGATGTCCTTACACAGCTCTCTGATCTTGGCCATTGTGGAGAGGTTGGAGTCTGTTTGATTGAGTGTGTGGACAGCTGTCTTTTCTACAGGTAACAAGTTCAAACAGGTGCAGTTAATACAGGTAATGAGTGAAGAACAGGAAAGCTTCTTAAAGACAAACTAACAGGTACGTGGAGCCGGAATTCTTACTGGTTGGTAGGTGATCAAATAATTGTCATGCAATAAAATGCAAATGAATTACTTAAAAATCATACAATGTGATTTTCTGGATTTTTGTTTTAGATTCCGTCTCTCACAGTTGAAGTGTACCTATGATAAAAATTACAGACCTCTACATGCTTAGTAGGAAAGTAGGAAAACCTGCAAAATCGGCAGTGTATCAAATACTTGTTCTCCCCACGGTATGAAAAAGCTATTTAGATTGCTCCCCTACAACATTTAGTGCTTGTTTTCCCATTTTAACAAAACATTTTAGAACTTGTTTTAGCAATCAAGAAAGGAATTCACTTGGCCCCAGTAGCCATTCCCACATCGGTCAGTGCTCTAAGGAGAGAACATGAGGGGGGGGGGGACAGAAGCTGCATTTTAAGATGCACTTTTGTATACAACCAAATGTGCAAATGTTCAGGGAGAAATTGCCTATTTTTCTACATTTTTCCAAATGGGGCAAACATTCGGGAAGGTACTGAATGTAAATTAGTTGATAGTCTGGCAGAGAGCACCCTTTTAAGTGGATATATGAAGTAGCATGTACGCCTACCAATTTAAAGTTTAGTCGGACATCACTGCTGTTAGATCAATTGCATGAAATGCAGGGCATCTCATCTAGGGGATTATAGCATATGTCTGGGACAGTTCAAAACACCCTGAGACAGTTCTGGGACGATAGATTCCACATTCATAGAACCACTGTACATCAAATAAAATAAAAAAGTAATGAGGCTGATGCAACAGATCTGAATAGTAAGCTTAAGAAATCAATAAAAGAAATCTTGACATTATACACACACCAGTTTCATAAGATGGTCTTAAATGTTAAGGTGTGTAACTGGTGTGAAAATGCTAATCTCAAAGCAAAAATAAACAGTTTCATGTGACAGATGAAAATATCTGTTAGAAAAGTAAAAAGAAAGGCGATGCAACAACTAGCATGTCTTACGAGACACAGGGAGAAAAACAGCAGGTGATATTACTATTTGTCCATATTGCCCAAGACTACTACATAGTTGTTTATATACCTTTGCAGCATGGGTTTATTCTTGTCCACTGCCACTTCAGCACACACCCTCTTATGTGTTCAAATAAAGCATAAAATCGTCCCAAATGTCTATCCTAAATACAAATTAGGGAATCGTTTTTCCGAAAGTGGTTAGGCCCCATAAAACAATATCCAGACCCTTTAAAATATATATTATTCAGCCTTTTATTAGTGTTGCCTTGTTTCTCTTCAATTTAAGAAAGTCAAACCTAGTCTGCAAGCACATTAGAACTTCTCCTAGACTACACACATCAAGGTGGGTAGGTAGCCTTCAGCAGAGTCAACGGGACGTTTTTCCGCTGCAAAACCAAAAAAACGTTTTCCATAATCTGAATGCACAATATAGAATGAACCCACATATCAGCATCAACAATAAAGCCTTGCAGATTGAGGCTGGATGCTGATACTTGAAACAATGCAAAACGGAGAGCAAAGCAGCTTCCATTGATTACAAGCAAAGCGTAGCCTCAGTGGCTGGTTTCTTGGCCTGTAGTGAAGCGCAGCCAAAAGGGTGGTTGCCTTGAGTATCCTGGAAGTGGGGTGCTCGTCTTCACAAGGAATCTTGTCAGACCAACAACTGTAACTCTGGGGCAAAATAAACAGCAGCACTCAAATATTGCATTACAAGAGTGTAAATAACGCTTGCTGTGCGTTCCCTGTGACAGATGACTCATCCACACAGCTGAGCGAGCAAAGAAAATGCTGGGAATTGAAGCTAGGGTGCCTTAAAGCTTCCTTTGCCTAGCTAACAATACCAAATGACTTGTTATTATATAAGAGCACCATACACAATAGCTAGATGTATGACTGCAGTGCTGGTCAGCACTGGGGCAATGTCTGTCACAGCTACCCATGAGGACAAACAGAACGGCAAAGGACAATTCCAGCTTTGCTTGTGAGCACAAGTACACTGTGAAATCCTTTATTTCAAACGTTGCCTAACAATGTGAAAATAATTACAACTATAGGGCATGTCTGTGTAATGTGAGGCTATACAGTGTTTTAATCCAAGCCAAGGAACGTTTGTAGAGCATGATAGGTCTACTACAGAGTGCCTGGCTCTCCGGTGTTTTGCCACTGCTCTATAACTCGGAGGAAAACAGAGCAAGTTGAAAAATAGGCCAAGTTGTCTTATAGGCAAGGTAACGATCCCGAAGGGAGTGGGAGGGTTCAGTGGTAGATTCAACAGCTCCAAATATTTTGACAGTGTACAGTTTCAGAGACACACTAGCCTGTACCTGTGACAGAGGAAAAAAGTGTAAAAGAATGAGGTGTAATGTAGCTTAATTACCTAACAGAGCTTGGTAAAACATCTTGCCTGGGTAATGTAAAAGAATGAGGTGTAATGTAGCTTAATTACCTAACAGAGCTTGGTAAAGCATCTTCCCTGGGTAATGTAAAAGAAAGCAAATGCACTAGGTCTAATCACATTATTTACAATCAGTGACCTAAAAGACAAAAGCTTATTAAACCCCAAACATTTTTGATTACAATGCTGCTCATGGTACAATAACATCATTAGACATTAAAAGACATTAGTAGTATGTCTACACGCTAGCTAGGAATGAGGTGGAAAGGTAGTCAGAACCAGAAAATAAGTTGGTATAAAATTCAACTTTAAGGCATAAGGTAAAGTAAACTATAGTGCTATTACAGCAGCCTTCATATTGAATTTCAAACTGGTAAGCATAACCACATAGGTCTGAGGTGTTACGCTAGTTAACCCATCATACCACACAGTCTGCATGGATTTGGGAGCATACAATATTGCTTAAATGAAAGGCGCAGAGGACTGGATGACATTACTAGGCCACACAATTTTTTTTTGCAATAATCTTTCAGGAGCAGGTAATTTACAACAATATACACTATATGGGTGATCTCATAAAACCAACTTAAACCATGTCTGTGCTGATTTCAGCCATATAATAAAAACTAAAACAAAAAAATATATATATATTTAAAGGAAACAATGACTAGTTTCTGCCTTATTAACTTGTTATGGGTATAATTGTATTTATTATTTTATTTGACCCACGTCCGGGTCAATTCTGTGGTAGTTTACATGTGTATGACTTACAAAAATAACTAACATATTTAATTAAAACCTATTTAATTTGGGTAAGACATATTTAACAAAAAGTTATAATTTCTTTGTATTCAGATTCCAAACTTGTCGTATTTTCTATAAAAACTGTGTGTCCGAGCACCAAATTCTAATTACTGTAACTCCATTTTAAGATTGTGTAAAAATGTATCACTGCATCTTCTAATTAAAAGGTTTCTACTCCTAATGCATCAATGAGAAGAAAAAGACAGAAGATGGCTACAAGGTTAGCTTGCCTTTTCTCTTTCATTGTTTAAAGTCCTTAATTTCCTTGCACACCCTAAAAACGCACTTGAGATTATCACTGCCGTAACAGTATAATATTTGGTTGAATTTATTGATATTTTTTTGCCAGGGTAATGTGGCCTAAAGTGTGCTACCATTGAAAAACTGGTGCTTTTTACCCAAGAAGACCTGCCATGTTTCTGTACTCCTGTGTATAACATAGGACATCAACTCTTAAAGAAGAAAATGGAGGAGCATGTTGACTACAGTGAGAACAATACTTGCAAGTGGCATTGAGAGGTCACGGATTCCCACTTTGGAGGATCCCATCAGCATGTGACAATACAGCTGTGGCCAGAAGTTCATCACCAAACTGTTCTTGGATGGTTGGGAGAATGTTTTGGTATCATTCTTTATTCATGGCAGTGTTCTTAGGCAAAATTGTTAGTGAGCCCACTCACTTCGCTGAGAAGCAACCCCACACATGAATGGTGTCAGGATGCTTTACTGTTGGTATGACAAGACTGATGGTAAGGCTCACGTTTTCTTCAGCGGATAATCGGAAAGTGGATTCATCAGAGAAAATGACTTAACCTAGTCCTCAGCAGTCCAATCCCTTTACCTTTTGCAGAATATCAGTCTGTCCCTGAGGTTTTTCCTGGAGAGAAGTGGCTTCTTTTCTGCCCTTCTTGACACCAGGACATCCTCAAAAAGGTATGTGTGTTCATGATGATCCGATAAATGATAGATTTATGTGCATTCTTAGCAGCAATATTCTTGCCTGTGAATTCCTTTTTGTGCAAAGCAATAATGACTGCAGTTTCCTTGCAGGTAACCATGGTTAACAGAGGAAGAACAATAATTCAAGCCCCAACCTCCTTTTAAAGCTTCCAGTCTGTTATTCAATCAGCATGACAGAGTGATCTCCAGCCTTGTCCTCATCAACACTCACCTGTGTTAACGAGAGGATCACTGACATGATGTCAGCAGGTCCTTTTGTGGCAGGACAATGCAGTGAATTTTTATTTTTTATTTTATTAAGTTTATTTTCATGGCAAAGAGGGACTTGGCAATTAATTTCAATTCATCTGATCACTCTTCATGACATTCTGAAGTGTATGCAAATTGCCATCATAAAAACTGAGGCTGCAGACTTTGCGAAAATGTATACTTGTCACTCTCAACTTTTGGCAACGGCTGTACACATTACACCTACAGGAACGTGTATGATATCCCATTCTGAATCCATAGGCATTAATATCGAGTTGGTCTCCCTTGGCAGTTATAACAGCTTCCAATCTTCTGGGAAGGCTTTCTATAAAATGTTGGAATTCTGTTGACATTTTTGCCCCTTCTGCCAGAAAAGCATTGGTGAGGTCAGACACTGATGTTGGTTGAGAGGGCCTGGCTCGCAATCTCTGTTATAGTTCATCCAAAAGGTGTTTGATAGGGATTAGGTCAGGGCTCTTTGTGGGCCAGTCAAGTTCTTCCAAACATGCCTATAGATTATGTGCACACTGGGGCACAGTCATGCTGGAACAGAAAAAAAGCCTTCCCCAAACTGCTCCCACAAAGTTAGAAGCATAGAATTTCCCAAAATGACTTGATAATGGGGCCTAGGCCAACCCCAGAAAAACAACCCCATAGCATTATCCCTCCTCCACCAAACTGAATAGTTAGTACAATGCAGTCAGGCAGAAAACATTCACCTGGCATTCGCCAGTCCAGTGGTGCCGTGCTTTACACCACTCCATCCAACACTTGGCATTGGGCTTGGTGATACTTGAACAGATGCATGACTATGGAAACCCATGTCATGAAGCTCCCGGAGCACAGTTTTGGTGCTGATGTTAATGCCAGAGGAGGTTTGGAACTCTGCAGTTATTAAGTCAGCAAAGAGTTACGCACTGTGCACCTCAGCACTTGGAGACCCTGCTCTGTAACTACATGGTCTGCCACTTCATGGCTGAGTTAATGTGGTTCCTAAACACTTCCACTTGCAATAATACCACTTACAGTTGATCGTGGAATATCTAGTAGGGAAGACATTTCACAAACTGACTTGTTGCAACTGTGGCATTCTATTACAGTACCATGCTCAAATTTAATGAGCTCTTTAGAACAACTATCACAAATGTTTGTAAACGCAGACTGTATGACTAGGTGGATGATTTTATACACATGCGGCAGTGGGACTGCATGAAACAGATTAATTAACTAATTAGGAGGTGTGGCCCAATAATTTTGCCCATATATTGTCTAAACCATATAAACTACACTTACCATCTTTGGAATACATTTTGTTCCTCAATATCAACAATGTTTTATTTAACTTCTAATCTGACCGGAAAGAGAACCATCAGGTAAACGTTAAAAGTAATATCTAGATAATACTGTTGTTTGTTGCAGGACAAAAATAGACCATAGTATGTCTCTCACAGTAAGATACATTTTAGCGGCCGGGGAAGCAATATTTCTGGAGAACACAGTGTTATTGGTCAGCAGATATGGTTCCCACACAATTTAGGCTACAGGCAATGAAAGAGATAACCAGGAAAACATTTTACACTGCTGTTGAGATTCAGGTATTGGCCTAGTCTAACTGTATTAATAAAAACAACCGACCCATCTGCACATGAGAGGATAGCTTGGTAAACTAATGAGCCAAACCTTTTAGCTAGATTAAAATGAGACACCCCTCCATCAACAGAAAGCCCTTTCAGTTTCATCTTATCCATGGTATGTATAGAAAAACATGGGGTGAGCAGTGAACACATACTCGTGAAGGATTCCAGAATCTCCCATAAACAGAATGAATTGATTTTGCTATGCTGTTCCTTAATTAGAAAGGACTCCAGGATTTAGACAGGTTATGCTAAGAAAGCTGAAAGCTCAAATCAGAGATTTGAACGAGCAATAGAATTAAAAAAAATAATAATGGCATAGTGTTTTCTTTTGAATCCCTAAACGTCTATCTAAACATGGAAGAGCTACAACTTAAATGTAGCCTCAGGTGTAAAGATTGTGTTTGAACACTCAACCCACATTTTCAATTGACTAAATACAGCAAGCATTTTCAGAGCAACTTGTTTTTTACACCAATTCACTATTAGTTTGGACAAATATTCCATTTTAAAATTTTTAAAGCAATTTTAAAATGGCTGAAAGGTAAACACACAACATATCAGTGTACAATAACAGAAACAAAACAATGAAAAAGCAGTCCTTCTGGAATAATTGTGGAGTTACATTGTAGGGTACAATGAACTTCAGAAACTGGCTACAGAAACATCTGGTTTGATCGAAACAGAACATATCTATAAAAGGTTAGTTTGATATGGTGTTTTTTTTGTCAGTCATATGTATCCTGTAAAGAAATATAATTACAATTTATGTACCAATTTTTCAATTTAGCACCCTAAAGGTCATTTTAAAAATTGAAGCATTTTCATTATCAGTAAAAATCTCTAAATGGGGAGCCTATCCATATTTGATATTCCTGAATAAACATATTTTATGATATATCTTATAATTTATATTTCCAAAAATGACTCCAAAAGGAAACCTGTGAATGTACAAAAAAGGTATTGAGGGACTAGTACCAACGGTTTAGCATTTTGTATTTAGAGTTTAGAAATATATAGTGATTGGCTGTTGGACACTCACGCTTGATACTGTTACGATCTGTTTGACACTCGCTGCAACGAAACAATGTTCCGAGACGTGTTTCCGAAACACTTCTAGTCACTTGACGCTGGGTGCCAATACACAAGCACCGGTTACCCTCAAACATCACTGCCTCAGGTGTTAAAATCAAAGTAGCAAAACCAAAAAGTTTGAATGAGAGGCGTCACGTTCTTGGAGGTTAGCCTAGTTGGTAGTAACCATAGACATGCTCTATCATCTATGACAAAAACTATTTTAGGACAAGACGCCGGCTTGAATAAACACCTTATTATCAAGTCTCAGAGCTGTTTATTGGTGGTTTAGCGGGTAGTGTTACGGCCTCTTCTGTGGAACTACCCGGATTCTAATCCTAGTGTTCTTTTCCCAATTGAAACAAGACAATTTATTGTTTTCAAAATATTATTATTATGCACCCTATGGCTCTGGCTTTACAATCCATATCATTATCACAGATAATTTACTTTGAAAAGTAGTAATGCATGTTCCAGTTGTTTCGACACTCACCGCATCAAAACAATGTATTGAGTAGTGATGGGCTGCTATAAACACAAGCTCCATACTGTATCCGAACAATGTTCCGAAACGCCTCTGCTGACGAGCCATGCAGGTTTCTAAACATTGTGTCACTTGATATCGAATGAAACAAGTGTAGTTTAATGGTCAATACTATGAAATAAAATACTAAACACTTGTTAGTTTAGGCATGTTAGCATAATTGGTGGTGACCATACAGTCTTGTTATGAATTGCGAGTAACTATTTGAGTATGGGTCTCAATCTCTACTGGATACTAGGAATGTCTGTAGCTTACTGACCACAAAGATGTATAGTGGCTTGATGGGTAGCGCGCAGGTTTCCCTGCACCAGTGCAGGATTTAATATCCTGATGATCGTTTAAGAGATTTTTCCAATTGAAACAACTATTTGGTGTTTTTAATTATTCCTTTTATTTAGTGCATTCAATGACTTTGTATTTATCGTCCAAAACATTATATAGGATGAATTGTTGAAAAAAGCCTATTGTAAAGTAAAGATGGCTGTTCTGGGCTTTTCGACACATTATATCGGAACAATGTCTCAGCTATACGCGCTCAACACATTTCCGACACCATCTAAGACAATATTCAGAAACATTTCTGGTCACGTGCAGCAGGTTTCGTAACACTCTGACGTGATTTTTAACAAAACCAGCAAACCTGACTGCATTGGGCTTTGAAATGGGAGATGGCAATACCAACAACTTTGAATTAAATGCGTACATTTGTTGAAAGAGAGCGGTATTTAAAGTTTGCCGGGTAACTAGAAAGTCTTTTTTTTTTTTTACTGCAAAACACAGGTTTCCACAGTCCATCGTCACCTATGCCCATCAGTTGTCTGGAGCAGTGGCGTGATGTTTAGTGTCAGGCTGTAGAGCAATGCAACCCTGGTTTGAATTTGAATATATTTCAGATTTTTTTTTCTCCCTCCCAAATTACAAAATAATGTTCATTGTTTTCTAATAATGTCTAATATTTTGCAAAATGAAACTAAATGAAACCACCGATTTTCAACCACATGCCTTTATCATCCAAAATGTTTTATTGAAGGAATGGTTTAATGGTAAGCAAACTGAAATACACGTGAATAACGGGATACGAACCTCACATTTTACTTTCACTTTCTTAATTGACACACATCAAACTGTTGAGCCTAACATTCTTTTCCAATAATAACGAAAAATACGTCTGTATGAACATTGAACATCTGATTTATTTTTTCTGACCGGCAGATGTCACTCTAGAGTAAGTGTTTCGAGCGTTTCGTAACGCCTCGAAACAAATGTATCGATTGTCTCCGTGTTTCGGGAAGAGTCGTTCTGCCCATCACTAGAAATATATCCCTTACATATATTTTTCAGATAACTAATTATGCAAATACATGGTACAAACTAAATTGTGTTAGTTATTTTACCTAGCTTCTAAAAAAGTATGAATTAACTGTAAGTCACTTTGGATGATAGCGTTGCTAAATGATTAACATGTAAATCAACAGCAAACATTTTATTAAAACGTTGCACTGTGCAGTAGTATAGAAGGAATGGCCAAATACATAATTTAACTTAATGTGAAATAAAGGATAATCACAACAATCCTATCTACCAGATTTAGAGAGCTTTGGTTGCACGGTCACTTTATGTCCTTTTGCAAACCTACGACACAATAAAACAAGCTGCTGCTATCACTCCCCCTGGTTTTGAAACATTGTGACAGTGCATCAATGTTCTGTCTCAAATCTCTGATGAGATTTCATTTTATGTCGTATGGCACGTTTCGTGGTGGCCTATGCAGATGGACTGATGAAGATTGCAAACTGACTATAGATGCTGCGCGGCAGCTAAAATCATAAGAACTGCAATATGAGTCTGCAAAACCACCAATTAAATTATTATGCATTAAAGTAAACAAAAACTAGGACAATATATTACATATTTAACCAATTATTTATCAGACCAATTGAGTAATTGCTAAAATCACAGTACCGTTGCATTTAGAACATTGCTAGACACCATTTGATAAAATATGATAACTTCGTTTGTGTGTGTGTGTGTGTGTGTGTGTGTGCGTGTGCGTGTGCGTGTGGGTGAGTGAGTGAGAGCGAGAAAGACAGAGTAGTGGAGAACGAGATAGAAAACCAACACGCCGTATTTCCAAACAAACAGCCAGTCTAGTGCTGATTTTACTTATTAAATAATCTACCAACCTTGCCAGCAAGTACGGTCATTTAGTTTATTGCGAATGTTACTAGTATAATGTCAACTGCAACTGATAGTTGGCCCCAAGGCTTGCATGCTACGTAGCCAACTACCTACCATTACTTATAGACCTTGCAATCCAGTGGGGCTACGCTTACTAGCCTGCTATTGACGATGACATAACATAAACAGCAATAGCAATTTGACAGCCAAGCGTCACGCTTGGTATATAGAACTAGCTAATTACAACACAGCTAGCCCAATAAATAGAATATGGACCATGTATGGTTAAATTAATATTGTCTTTCTGATTTTCGTTCTGCTAATTGTTAGCTAGCCATTTAGCTATGTACTAGCCAGTTAGCTGGAGTTAGCTATACATTATTCTTTAACGTGAGAAAAACAGCACTCTTACCTTTGTAGGTTCCCTTATCAGAAGAAACTAACACGATACCCAGCAACAGAGAAATCAGGTAAAAATAACAACATGAACCGTAGCCCTTTGCAGAAATGTCGAGCCAAGCAAGGCCAAAATTGAGACAGTCAAAAGACAGGCAAAGAGGTCTGTTGCTGAGGCAGGAGTCGAATCAGAAACAAGGTTTATCATTTCCCAAATACCTAGCCCTTTATCCCACAGTCCACATTTTGCTTTTAAGAATTATATGTAAAGAAATGTTGTGGAAAATGGCGAACTTCAGGTTAAATAGCTATTCCTTTGAAAAACAAGATTAAAGCGCTCCCACGTACAAGTGCCAATGCCAAATTTCTCTCGAGCTTGTTAGGATTCTGGAATAGAAAAATGGGAGAGACAGATTGCGCATGCGCCAATGCGGGACCTGGAAAAAGCTGTCCCAGCATGCAACACACTTCATGTAAATTGAACGAAACAGAATACAAGTTTTAGAAAGGTAGGCTGGCTGAGATATGATTTCTGATTAACATAATTATGCTCCATACATATTATTTGATAAATTATTTAATATTATACGTGCTTGACGTTTACCAGTGCATCTTTTACACCACATTTACTACCACAATCTAGGCTATTGCCTTATTTAGGCCCGTGTCACTTCACTGTTATGCGTCCAATGTTCTAAAAAATGGAAGCGGCGTTGTACTAGGCTTTGCTGCCATCTATTGACCAGATGCAGATGCAGTTCCAGGGGCTGGCAGTTGTACTAAAGAGATTAGTACTACATCATAAATATTGCCTTCCCAAAAGTTAAGAGACTGCATGAGTTTGTTTACTAATCACAAACTATAGTCAATCAGCCGCACAGCAGCGACATTCATTTAGACCCATGATAATTAAGGGTTTACACCAGTGGTGGGTTAATTGAGGTGGCTGGAAACATGTTTTTGGATCTTCATAAGCTCTCAGGAGAGTGTGCCTGCTTATTTATGTCAGACAAAAAACAGACAGTACACAGTGTTCAGAGCAGTCACTATACTTTATTGTAGGGGGAGAAATAGCATACAATTTCTTCTGTACAATATTTAACAATCACTTCCAACCAATGCCCTGAAACTGTTTGTTAAATACTTGCAAAAAAAGGAAAAGATGGCATGTTTATAATTGGTTGGCCATTTATGCCAATGGTGAGATGGGCAGTTAACACAAACCTCAAATAACAGTGACACTTATTA
Organism: Novumbra hubbsi; assembly: GCA_016801125.1. Lineage (NCBI taxonomy): Eukaryota > Metazoa > Chordata > Actinopteri > Esociformes > Umbridae > Novumbra > Novumbra hubbsi. The sequence continues at coordinate 51,653 of JACXGK010001795.1, forward strand.
TATTTTGTGATGACAAAACGTGTCACCAAACAAAATTCTTGAAGAAAATAAAATCTCCAGAGCTCAAACTCTCAGGTTGAATTCCCACAACATTGTTAATTATATGAGTCTGCGGTCATGCCATCTGATTCAACACTGATCAATGTTGTGTGAACATCGAGTGACAGCTAGAAGGTCTGTCTGAGGTAATGAATGAGCCAATCCAGGGAGTCTTTATTAGCATAAAGGTTAAACAATACTTCTTCTTTTGAAAGAGAAGCTAGCATCTTCTGGGCCTTGACATAAATTAATAAAACAATTTTTAAAATACAATTACATATAAAATAAACATTAAAATCTTTTTGGAATATTAACATTATAAAGGATTTTTTTATCTTTTTGCATGGAGACCATAAAACAACCTCATGCTAAAATCACAATCTAAAACAACATTCATATGTACATGCTGTGCATTTCCCATCCAGTCATCTGCTAAATTCATAGAGTGGTTTGGCTTTTGTTAAGGGGCTATTATGTAGCTAAATGTAATATCTGCCTACTTAGAAAGGTGATTGTGTCATAGAAACAGGTAATATAGTCTTGTTTTTACATAGACGAAATATAGCAACATCCAGAGAGAAAGCATCTGTTTAGTGAGACAGCATTTGCAGATCATCAATTTCCTTAAGAAGAATATGGAAACAAACAGATTGGGTACCATCTTCTTTAGCATCATCGCTACAAATACTTAAGTAATTATATATCAGAATGGCAAATCACCATACCCCGGTTTAGGAAATTGCTCTGTTTTCCTCCCATATACACTCCTGAATCACAGAGTGGCTTGGGTCAGACAGGAATAAGAATGAGAAACCCTCTGAGCTACAGGCTGTCAGTCCTACAGATGCTGTGACCACTTAAACCATTAACATATAATGTTGCACTATTGGGTCGAACATACAGTTCTTGCTTGAAAGGGTTCACTGGTTTGCAGTCATAGAGCAACTAAAAACAGCTGATTTCACTGATTACAAAAATGCTACAGTGAAGTGAAAGTTGGTGCCATGGCAAGAAACCCCTGTCTTTCCAACTTTGATTGCATACAGTAACTAAGAAAAATCATAGTGTTATTACATCCCTGAATGTCTCTCCATATGCTCTGGGTTATTCTTTCTGAACAAGAGAAGCACAATTGAGTCACCAGTTTGTTTGTAAAACAGGATATAACATATTCTGGCTAGAATCTAAAAGCTGCAATTGTCCATTTGAATCTATGACTTTTCTAAAGAAGTCAAAGTGGGGGACAGGCTGTGAATAATGGGGAATACAATATTGAGGGGGGGGGGGTACATATAGACTTCATCATGATGGCTACATTAGCAATGTATAATACTTGACATGATCTGTATAACCCCTCTATAATGACATCCACCTGAAAATCAAGCCAGCTGTAAAGACCTCATGTATACATCTCCTCGACTAAGTTGTCTCCAGAATAATGGCACGAGAATGAGTCTGAGAGCCAGAAATCATAGAGGAGGCGGTCTTAGAGTAATGTATGCTTCCTGAGACGTATTGAAATACAGTGAAAGTAGCAGAGTACAAACGCAAAATACCACAAACAGGGCAGGGAGAAGGAGGGCCAATACAGTTACAGTGGATTGTTCAGTTTCAAATCAAAAGGGGGTTTCAAACAGCTGACACCAGTGTCACACTTTTACAGAGGCATATTTCTTTAATAATATAAACTAAAAAACAAAAGGCATGCATTTTTAATATTCTGTTGAGACCTGCAAACCTAAAAAGGGTAGTGCTTCTAATATAGTTGTTCTCTAATGTATTCATATTGTACGGGATTTTCTTTAGAACGTTTAAAAGGTCCAAACATAGCAAAACGCTCACAGTCACATTTGAATTGCAGGGGCAACATAGAAAACACACTAACAGGGATTATAGGAAGGCAGAAACACTGTTTTGTGAATGGCCATTTTTGTTGGCATACTACATCATTTGAAAAAGCTTCAACACCAAACATGTCATCTGAATGTCATTGTCCTGGTAGTGGTTCTAGTGTTATGAAGGAAAACATATTTTCTGTTAGGATGTGAAACTGAGGTATGCCTTGTTGAGAGGCTCCAGAGGCTGATGGTTATTTCTGTAGAAATGCTGTGAGGCAACTCAGGATAAATAACCTTGATTATGCTGTCATCTTTTTCTCTCTTGGTTGATATATGTACAGCAGCGATACACAGACATTCAGAAGCTGTTTCTTATTGGCATTACAATAGTCATTCATAGAAACACAGACAGCTAATATGTTTAAAAACTAAGTTGCCCTTTTTTATACTGAAATGAAATGAACTGTGTTTGCGTTGGGATTTTTCCTCTCACCTGTTCCTCCTTTTCTAAGAAAAACTACCAGTCAATCCAGGAAGTACGTTTTTTCTTTTTTTTGTCTCGTTTTAGTTTTATTTACTATAAAATAGATTAATATCAGCCATGTTCAATGTCAAGGTTCGAGACACTTGAGTGAGGGAGTGATTGATTGTTTTCCCATCAGGGCATCCCATTTTGAAAGGAGCTAAGCGTGAGCAAGTCTTTAGGCACACATGTAGCTAAACGCAACAGGAACCAGTATAGGATAATTCTCCACAAACCCAGGCCCACCGGGTGATTACTGGCGCCACCTTGTGTCCGATCACGGCGACGGCCGTGGAACGAGTCCCGACCCCCTCCGCTCGGGGACGCGAGTCTCTCGGGGTCGGTTGCCCCTGTCCCTGCGGGGACTCACACGCCTAGTCATAGGCTGGACTCTTTAGGCGGGTAGTCCACGTTTGTCACCATGGTGACAACGGTAACCACCTCCTCAGGCGCGGTGACATTGTTGAGGCGCTGCATCTGAACCACGCGCTCCTCCACGCACCCCGCCGAAAGGCGCGCCTCCGCCTCGTGGTCCCAGCACTCCTCGATGGTCTCGCACAGCATGGTCAAACCCTGGGAGGGAGGAGCAGTCACATCAGCAGAGCGCACGCAAAACCGTCTCGCGGTGCCACCTGGCTTCGGCCTGGGCTGAAAACAGACCCGATGGGAGACACTGATAGTACAGATACCGGGGGGGAGGAGGTTCAGGAGACGTTGGAGAATGGGCTGCTATCTTCTAGATGTGTGTGTGTTTGTTTGGGTGGGGGGACTGGCAACAAAGACGGTATCATTATCCGATCAATAGGAGCCTGCATTGGGCTTGAGTTAAAATGCTTTGGAGGCTGTGTAGATATAGACAGTCTTTGTGTGGTCAAGACAAACAGATGCTCTGGATCATGGCAGCCTTGTACAGGCGAATGGGCACGGTGCGATATTTACTGTTAAAAGCCTACTGTCATGTTAGAGCCTGTTCAGGATCTGGGCTTGTGCTTCTCTGGGACAATCGGTACTCTGTGTCCTTACTGACCACTCACAGTACCGCCCGGTCAGTCCCTTTAGCCAGACTTACGGCTTGGTGCAATCGACCTACTTACTGCGTGTTTCTGCCAGCACTCTCTGAGGGCGGGTCGGAGCTTTTTGTGGACCACCACCTCCTGCATGTCCTCCAGAGACGGGTGCTGGCCCACCTCCTCCTCGAACGGCAACATATACTCGTCCACTGGGCCTGAGAGAACAGAGAGATTGTTGACCGAGTGCGGGACCGAAAGTTAAACGAGTCCTTTACGTTTCCCTGGGAAAAAGGAGCCACTTAGGAAGGGCCAGTACGATTGATGTTCAAAGCGAAACCGGAGCAAACATCCCAGGGCTCGGCAGTGTTTTCCCGGAGAGGGTTTGGCACAACCGCGGTCTGTCCGGGCGGTTCTTACCGTCAGCAGCCTTGCAGCGCGCCGCCAGCTCCCACAGCACCAGGCCCAGGGCGTACATGTCAATCCGCAGGAAGGAGTCCCGCTGGAAGTTAATGGCCCCCTCCAGGACCTCAGGGGCCATGTACCTCCGGGTGCCCACCTAGAGATGAAGGACAGGCTAGTTAGTCGGTCCTCACCCTGCTTGCTTTGGATCATTTAAACATGAATATCTGGCTCCAGGGCATTGGGGGTTCTGCTCTTGTAGACTTTCTCGTTATGCAGCGTGAACACTGAAGGGCGCTGACATTTTATCGGACGTAAACGGGACGTCCCAGAAGCCTCCCTTTCATCGCTCACCTGTCCGTGTGTGTCCCCGGCTGACTTCCCAGCCTCGAACCGCAGGGCCAGGCCGAAGTCGGCCACGCAGGCCGTCAGGTTGGTCTTCAGGAGGATGTTCTTACTCTTGATGTCCCTGTTGAAGACGGCACAACGTGAACACACCGATGAGACGGCATACAGCGTTGCAGGAGAAAGACCCAGTAGTTTTACCACGAACACGTGAAGCAGAATGGCACCGTTTGGGGACGTGGAATGAAAGGCAAGGCTGAGACACCACAGGATAGTAACTATGCAGAGGACAAATTGAATATTGTATATATTTGCTCTTACGGATTCTGTCGAAATCTGCGCGAACACTTTGTGCCAACTTTTCACATTAAAGGTCTTCATATAACACATTTGATTTTACATCGTCTCTGATAATACTGTTTGACAATACTGTCATTGCATTTAAGATCAGTTGGCTAAGTCACAGCCAAATAGGATGGGTGAGCAGGGAACAGACCTGTGGGCAATAGCCGGCTTGTGTCCGTCCTTCAGCCCAGGGATGTCTTCGTGAAGGTAGGCCAGGCCCCGGGCCGTGGTTTGGGCTATGTGACACAGCTCATTCCATGACAAAACATTGGCCTTCAGATAGTCTGTCAACGAGCCCTGAAAATGGAGGCAGATGACTGGTTGAAAGCACCTCGTTCTGTTTTTTCGTGATCAGGGTTTAACTGTTCTGACTTAGCTAACTGCTCTACTTGGGACCACCAGAGAGTTATTCAACACATGTAGAGATCGCTCCGGTGTTCTCTGAAAATTAGGAAGAGGCATTGTTGTCGTGTTAATAGACTCTGGACAGGTGTTGCCTGTCACACAGACAGGAAACTTCACAAAGAGGGTCGCCGTCTTGACGACAGTGATGTAGTTTATTTCTAGCATGAAAATGTTAAATCAGATGCGATTTAATGGGCTTTGTGTATGCGATGGGATTGTTTGGCCAGCAGGGGGCGGGCTTGTACCTTCTCATGGTAGGCTGTGATCAGCCACAGCTCCATGTCCATGTTGGTGCCCCTCTTCTCCGCCCCGAGGAAGTGGAGAAGATTCTCGTGCCTCATGCCACTCAGGTTGTAGATCTCATACTCGTTCTGCCAAGACTGCTTGTCCTGAGGAATTTGTGGAGAGAGGGAAAACAATTCAGAAAGCCTTCGGATGTACGACGTGCGGTACGATAATGGGATTCCTAGCAAGTTGACCAAGCAATAGGCAGGGTTGAGTGTCCACTTTGAAAACATTTAGATCCTCTTCCTTTAAAGTGTACATGTTCGGATGTAGGGTCATTATGTGCTCAGTGGTCAATCAAGGCCACTGTGGACTTAGCGACTGGCGTCTAAGCTAAGGAGCTGGTCGGCCCTGGGAGATTGGTTAGCGCCCGGAGCTTTAAGACCGAAGACGCAGAGAAAGCCTCCCGCCCCACCACCGCGTACCTGGATGGGGAAGATTTTGACGGCCACGTAATCGTTGAGCAGATGAGCCTTCCACACGCAGCCGAAGCGCCCCCTGGCTTTGATCTCGATCAACTGCAGTGGCTTCTGTCCCAGGATGGGGGAGGGAGGCATGGGCCCCGGGTCCTGCAGGGGAGAGATTAACATACCGTCACTGCTTGCAACATGGAGGCCGCGCAACGCCCCGTACACATATCGCAGTGCCGGTACGGTGGCGGTAGGATCCAAAATGGCTACCTGGTTGCCCAAGAGCCTCAAGTCAGGGAAAAGAGACAGTTTTGAGCAGCTGCTAGGGCCAGTGCCATGACAGAAGGGGCTTATGGGGGGCTGGGGAAGTGGGGAGCTTGTTAAACTCAATCGTAAACCTCTGTCTTCCCTCCGACTACTGGCCGGAGCCTGGCCTACTTTCTGTCTGGCTGCGGCGGCACACGCAACATAGATCTAATGTCCCAGATCGGAAGGGTATCTCTTATCTTATTCACAAACACATGGGCCAACCGGAGCTATTCGTTCTTTTCCGTTTTGGTTCGGCCCGGTTATGTTTAATATGGTAATACCAGCCATTGCCCTACAATAAGCCCTTTGATGAAATGTTGGGAGGTAGCGTTGCGTAACTTTACCTCCAAAATCACACCGTTGTAGGGAAATTAAGTTTGAGTTAAAGTAATGGTCCGGAAGTACCCGGTCCGGCACTTAGGGTTGGTGTGGACTCGACTGGGCCATTTATTTGGACTGCACCGACGCCACAGCGGAACTCTCTGTGGCTCTGCACCATCTAGATATCATGTTTTACGACCGTATCCATCATAGCTGCAGTAGTAAAGACAGACATTTACCTCGATTCCATCAAGGAAGCGAACTACAAAGACAGGATCCAGACAGACTGTTAGAGGGGAGTTCTGGTCGCCCTGCTGACAACCCGTGACCTTTCTGTGTGCACACTGTTCTGCAACAGTAGGTGGATGCCCTGTTGTTCTGCACGTGGGTTTGGGTGGGGTGGTCATATAGAGGAGGGTGTGAAAAGCAAACGCACTTACGCACGCACATACATGCACACGCACACACATACACGCAAACACACACACACACACATACACGCAAACACATACACACGCACACACACACATACACGCACACACACACATACACGCACACACACACACACATACACACAATGTGACGCAGCTTTGTAAACTCATGTTGTTTCGCGGGGTGTTCAATATTGAAGTGAATAATGGGAGATTCTGGTTTGTTTTCTGTTTTCCTATTGCGTGTACACATAATGTCCTGTATGCACGCTGCTAATGTAAGTGTGAAAGGGGAAGCAGATGAATATGTAGGGCCACATGTATAGCCTGGGTCTGCAGCAGGGAGAATGTATAGCCTGGGTCTACAGCAGGGAGAATGTATAGCCTGGGTCTACAGCAGGGAGAATGTATAGCCTGGGTCTACAAGTATAGCCTGGGTCTACAGCAGGGAGAATGTATAGCCTGGGTTTACAGCAGGGAGAATGTATAGCCTGGGTCTGCAGCAGGGAGAATGTATAGGCTGGGTCTACAAGTATAGCCTGGTTCCTCAGCAGGGAAGACAGGCCCAACCCCAGCCACACCCTGTGATGTTGAGCTGTGCTCATGGTGTTCATGGTCATGTTTTCATTTCCATTCTCTAAGGTGTCAATCATTGCACAGGCGCTCAGAAAATGAAAACAATGCACTTTTTATGGTACAGTTGTCCCTGTAGGCTAGGCCAGGGCTGAGAAGCCCTGCGTTTATCATCTTTATGAGGCCTTCTTCTGTCTTCAACAATAGAATCAATACCGATGTTTACAAGCAACAGAACGGTTATCCCGGACTTGACTGTAAAGCGAACCAGCAGGCGGTGGCTTGCTTCTGATGAAGAAGACCATTATTATATTTCAGCACGTTTCCTTTAACTCAGTGTGTGTGTGTGTGTATGTCGTCATTTCAAACATTTCACCATCACGTGGCTGCATTCACCGCATGCACAGATTGTTGCATTCCGTCACTAACGCATTGGCCCATGCACTTTAATCCTGCATCTGAATCCCAAACGGGAAAGTTGGACGTTTCTCCGTGCACAACCAAACGCCATGAATGAAAATACCCCCCCAAAAAAACATGAGAATACAAGGTCGGAGTTTCAACTCAAATAGAAATAAATGGTGTTTTGGAGGAGGTAGCAGGCTCGAGCTTGAGAGAGATGATAAATCATAGTCATAAGAGATGCAAAAAACAAATCCGGCAAACCAAACAGTCCCCCGTGTGAAGAAGCTGCTGAATGGGAGTGACTTCTCTTACCTCTATCATTATATGAAAGGCGTGCTAGTTCAGGAAAGAGGCATAAAGAAAACAACATTTCCAAGATGAGAGACATGAAAGCATCGGAAGCACAGAGGATGGCAAAGCAAGTGGCAACTGACTGATGGCCTGACCGGACTGCTTTGGCTCTAAACACCTGACCCTAGGGTCGGCTACGCCACGGCTCGTCCTGAGAACCGACCGCTGCCTCGGATGACCTCCTTTTAGCTCCCCCGGGAAACTTGGGCCTGTGTTTACGGGGCAACACCAGGGGCCGAAGTAACCGGTTGCCTGAAGCCGGGTTTTCAAGCCGCGACGGCGTCTGAGAGTCCATCAGCCCGCCTGTTCTGACTTGGACCTGTTACAAAACAGCCTCACAGACCGAAGCTCTAGCGAATTCATTCCAACACCACCCCCCCCCTCCCTCCGATGAGCTGCTGAAGGATGAGGCAATAGGGTTGAACCGAGTCCTCACGGTCGTCCCGGGGGTAAGTCATACATAGTAATGGTGTGTGTAACAGTGGCGTTATTTTCAGCGTTTCTGTGTGTGTGTGAGCCTCTGCTGCCGGCCTGTCTGCTTACTCCAGTTCTCCAATCTCAGCTTTGTGTGCATATTACAGTGCGTTAAGCCCCAGGACGCTATAAAAACGACAAGCTCACGTTAAGCATTTCAGCGGCTGCCAGCAGTTCCTCCGGAGTTCTGCGACGGCTGTAAGAGAGTGCAATTATACGCTCCCGGTCCCTTCCTTCCCCTGCCACAACGCCAAGCGGCTCATGCGCTGTTCCTGGGCGTGCGTGCGTGGGCAGTGACAGGCGCTGAGCGGGTGCACGGCCCGGTAGGTGTGCGCGAGCGACCCGGTGATTCGTGCCGGCGTTGGCGAGGAGGGGAGAGGCCGCACGCGAAAGAAAGCCCATGAAAGCGTGAGTTACGACCGGAGTGCATCAAAAAGAATGGAAAATGGCAATTCAGTCGGTGGCACATGTCTGCCGCATAAAGAAGGCCGACCGGGACTTGACTAGAAGGAAGCCGAACAGGCCAAAACAGGCGCACTGGGTTTGAACTATTTGACCCTAACTATTTTACCCTTTAACCCAAACTATTTTACCCTTTAACCCAAACTATTTTACCCTTTAACCATAACTATTTTACCCTTTAACCCAAACTATTTTACACTTTAACCCAATCTATTTTACCCTTTAACCCTAACTCTTTTACCCTTTAACCCTAACTATTTTATACTTTAACCCTAACTATTTTACCCTTTAACCCTAACAATTTTACCCTTTAACCCTAACTATTTGACCCTTTAACCCAAACTATTTGACCCTTTAACCCTAACTATTTAAACGGTTAACCCTTACTATTTTACCTTTTAACCCTAACTATTTGACCCTTCAACCCTAACTATTTGACCCTTTAGCCCTAACAATTTTACCTTCTAACCCTAACTATTGTACCCTTTAACCCTTTAACCCTAACCCTTTTACCCTAACCCTTTTACCCTAACCCTTTAACCCCAACCCTTTTACCCTAACCCTTTAACCCTAACACTTTAACCCTAACAATTTAACCCTAACCCTTTAACCCTAACCCTTTTACCCTTTAACCCTAACCCTTTAACCCTAATCCTTTTACCCTAACCCTTTAACCCTAACACTTTAACCCTAACACTTTAAACCTAACTCTTTAGAAGGCTGATGAATAAATAACGAGCACTTCTCTCCCCTCGGATCATGTTGCACCCTGGGAAAGGGGGTTGGGAATGGTGAGCCCTGGCCAAACAGATAGACCGGACTAAGTGACCAATCTGAGGAGTATGTGTGTGTGTGTGTGTGGGCACGCACGCATGTGTGAGTGAGCGTATTCAGCTAGTCGCCGGTCCACGCAACGCAGGGATTTAGTGTCAATCTTTACCATGGATCTCGTGCGTTACCGCCATTTTGCCATTTTGTGACGTCATTTCGACCTTTTCTTTTTCCTGCACTTTGAGATGAATCCTTTCTAATGAAAGCGCTTCACAAATACATCACAATGATTATTACTATGATGTGTTATAACGGGGACCGTGTTCTGTGTAAATGCCTACCTTCGACTTAATTGGGAAGAATGCATAGCGCAGAAATCACTTCATGTGCCCCGGCATATATCATATAGGAAGGTCGTGCCGTACATGGAGCAGCCGTGCTGCAGATGGAGCCGCTCCAGCCCCTTGCTCGCTGCACGGAGGTGGGCGCCGGGCACCCAGCGCTAACGCAAACATGGCTGTTATTGATCAAACCCAGGCATGTCTCATTGACCCGCGTGCAGCAAGCCTTTTTATAGCCACCAGGGCAGAGGGGGAGGGGTGGAGATGGAGCGAGGGAGTGGGAGATGGGGGGGGGGGGTGAAAGCGAGAGCATGCATTATTAATCCACCCCTTCCCCCCAGTCATCCGGGAGTGACTGCGTTCCTGCGTTTGGCGTTCTGTGGCGTGGGGCAGGCTGGCGCTGAGTGGGTTAAGGCCCCCCCCCCCCCCCGGCCTGTCTCATCACTACCCGCGGAGCACGCTGGCGCTGGGCGAAGACCACACACCGTTAGCCGCCCCATCTTTTCAGGGCCCCCACGCAGCCACGTCCGGGGGGCTGCGATAAGAGCCCCGCGGGGGAGAGGACGCCGGGCCTAGAAACAGCCGGATGTCAGGCGAGAGGGTCTCGTTGTGCAGACAGGTCGGGAGGTTCCAGGTACCTAGGGATGGTTTTGACGGGACCCAACGAAACGGCTGCAAATTCCACTGGACCGCGCCAGCTGCTGCCCGTCCTCCAGGGAATCCCCGGGTAGAACTGGCAGCGCAGCAGCTGGCCGGGTACAAACGGTAAATAAAGACGAGAGCGCCGACAAGGACAGCGCGGCTCCACGCATGCCACTTCACGGCTCCGGCTAACTCCGGACGCCGGCAGAGTGCGGTGGCCTCGTGCCAAAACCCCCCGACCGCGTGCCAGATGTTTCCCTACTCTCACGCCTCCCCGACGAGGCCGGGACTGTAGCGCCGAACTCAAACGGTCTCGTTCTCAGGAACCCCTCGCGTCTGCTGCTTTCGGATTGGCGGTCGGGCCGCTCTTGGGCGTTATCTCGTGTTCCGCTCGACGTGTCGGAATGCTAAGACGACGACGCTAAACCCCGCGGTTTAGCCACTTTGTGAGGATGTTTGTGTGCGCTTTGCGGCTCCCTGTGTGTCACCGGCAGATAATCTTAGGGGAAGCAACGTCACATCGGACTCAGCGAGGGGGGTCGTGTGCCCTGAACCGCCAACGTGTCTCTGAGGAGGGACAAAATAAAAGGTGCACAAGCCCCGCCTCCATAATTCTCCTCCCACTGACACAAGGCGGTGTCCGTATTATACAGTAGAGCGTCTGTCCTATCGTGCGCTCACACCGCTGTGACCACTCGGAATACCTGGCTGGCCACGCCCACACACAGGCTGCATACATAGTTGTCCTGTTCTTTTACGCGTTCACAGGCTTTGGTCTGAAATGGAAACATCGGGGATCAGACACTACTGAGGGTGACCTTGGAGCATTTATGGCTCAATGCATAGCTCAAGGGCAGATCGACATGGCCCGTTGTCAACTCCGGGGTTCAAACTGGCAACCTGTTGGTTACAGGCCGATCCAATCAACACTGCTAAAATGTAATCCACAGATGAACTCAAATGAGAAGTTATCCATATTAATTACAGGGGGGCTGCTTGACAATATATTGTGATATGTTTGTAATTACAGGGGGGCTGCTTGACAATATATTGTGATATGTTTGTAATTACAGGGGGGCTGCTTGACAATATATTGTGATATGTTTGTA
>JACXGK010001796.1:0-63324 GCA_016801125.1 Novumbra hubbsi
GGACAGCCATGTGTAGGACAGCCAAGTGTAGGACAGCCATGTGTAGGACAGCCAAGTGTGGGACAGCCATGTGTGGGACAGCCATGTGTAGGACAGCCATGTGTAGGACAGTTCAGTGTAGGACATCCATTTGTGGGACAGCCATGTGTAGGACAGCCAAGTGTAGGACAGCCATGTGTAGGACAGCCATGTGTGGGACAGCCATGTGTGGGACAGCCATGTGTAGGACAGTCCAGTGTAGGACAGCCATGTGTAGGACAGCCATGTGTAGTACAGCCATGTGTAGTACAGCACTGGTCCCATAGAAGTATAGTTTGCTTTCCTGGGTGTGAGTAGGAGTAGGAAGTTTAGAATTGACTCTATGGGAACCTGGAGGAGAATTAAAACGTAAAGACTTTTTGATAGCATGTTAGACCACATTTTCATCCAGAATGTTGTTTTGGTCAACATTCCGGGGTCGTTCTCACCACAAATGTGTTGTAAAACATCTCTAGTTTCGGGGGGTTCTTTACACAATTAGATGTTGTTTTTTTTGGCATAAAACACTAGTTGTGCATCTGTCACAACAGATTAGCGACTTCAGTTCAGCTGTTCAGTGTTGTTCCCCTTACTCACTGAATGAAGTAGGCATCAACACTGTTAGCTTTAAGAAACAGGCTCAGTGGATAGAAAAGTCTCAGTGGGATTTTGCAGCTCTCTGTGGCTTTGGGAGAGACTAGCAGTGCACATATTTGAAAAAAGCGTTTTTAGACAAAGACAAAGCAGGAAGTACCAGAGTTTGAGTGATACACAGTTTTTGCATTGAAATGTCATTATAGACCTCAGAGAAGTTAGACGGTTGTGTAGTTTATTTTGCGGCTGCATTTATATTGTTGTACACGCAACTAAAAAGACAAATAAATCTCAGCAATGGAACTTCAACCTAAACATACTAACAGCTCTGGAGAAGTTTAACTGATTAGAAAAGGCATGATGTACAGTCATATAAGATCAAGCAATCTAAATGAAATGTATCAATCTAAAAAAAGTACTCAACACGTTTTGTCTCTCATAGTCTGAAACCTAACGTAATAAAGGATTCACATGTAATTTGGGTTTGACAGCTCCACAAAATCCCAGAAAGCATCTATAATGACAAGTGGCGGTGAGAACACACCCTACACAGCCAAGGAGCCATGGGCTCAGAACATCCTGTACATCTGGTGGCCGTACCTTGGCACTGTGGCGTTGTTTCTTGTTGATGGCTGGTGAGGCAGGCTGGCCCGGGCTAGGGACGGCACTGGAGCTGGCCGATGCGTTGTCGGAGTGTAACAAAGCAGAACGATCCAGGGCGGAGAGGACCCCCGCTCCTCCTGGTCCCCCGACTCCCATCACAGGGGCCTGCTGCTGGGACACCTTCTGCAGCTCTGCAGCCAGCTGCTTAGGATCCACTCCTGGAGAACGCTGCCTGTCACCTACGCACAGAGTGACACGTCAATGGACATACATTATAATAACATCATGAAGCCGGAAAGAGAAGGTGAGGTCAGTGGGGTGAAACATTATAATAGCAACATGCTGTATTATGTAGTGATATACCAGGCTTCAGCTGGGAGTGATTCTCCAGGGCCTGACGGTGCTCGAGGTCAGACTGCATGTTTAAATCACTGAAAGACAGGAAGGACAAAGGTCATATGCAGATCTCCTCCACGTGTATCAAGGATTAGAGGAGAGAGGCAAGAGAACATAGGGAGGGATCAGAGAGGGGTGTAAAATTTGTCTAACTTACAGTCTCACACACAGCTCTGCTTCTGAACACGACTGACCCATAATGCACTGCACCTCCTCATAGGTCTTGCCCATCAGAGGAACTCCATTCCACTCCAACACCTGCATTCCTTCAGACAGAGATCGAGAGTCAGTGATAAAGAGTGCCAGACAGAGAAAGGACAAAGAGACAGGGAAAGACAGAGTACTTTGATACTTAAAGTACCTGTTTTTAATTTGGTTTGTGTCTGTTTCAGTCTGTTTCAAACACATTGTGCTAAGACACAGGTCAACTGTTAATTGTAGAGGAAGGGCCTTGAGACTAGGACAAAAACGTCTTGTTTTTAATTAATAATAGAACACAGCACAACACAAAGTCGAACAAGGCTTAAATGACCATCTTAAATGCTAGCATCTTTGTTTCAGGTTTAGTTCACAGGGCAGGTGAGGCCCAGAGAAAGTCTGGCAGTAGGATGGAAACAGAAAGAGAAAGAGCACCACAAACCCAAGCCCATGCCTGTCTCAGCACTGTGGCAGCACTTACACAAATGAAACCTCGTCCTCGGGTGAGACTCCTGCCTATGAAGCAAATCGCTGGCTGCTGTGACAAAGAATTCAATTGAATCTCTTCTGTGCAGTTGGAGTGAAGACCACATAAACATGTACAATATGCTCCTGCTGTCCTTCCCCCACTCCTCATCCCTTCCCCTCTTATCTCTGTCATTCTTACTCTATTTGTACCTGAGGGCACAAGTGTTCGGTTCTAAAGTCTCTTTCACTGAAGTCTAAACATAGCAACGGCATGAAGGCAATCTAGTCCACTAGACAATCTAAAACCACAACAACTCAACGATCCTGGCTGTTTCCATTCCCAAGAGGGATTTTTAAAATATTAGACTAACAAAAACAACTAAACATTGTCATGAGAAAACGACACAGAAAACCAAACCTCCACTGTCTGTATAAAGCAATCAATTACAGACTGTAGTGGTATCGCTACTGTTTGTGTGTGTTTGTACTGACGCCTGCCTCCTCTGAGAGTCAAAATCAAAGTCTATTCCAGTTCACTGGTGTCAGGGTGTGACATCACAACATACTTATGGTAGGTGCAATCTAGAACTTAACAAGCTGTCCCGTTAGAGAACCCTTTAAAGAACCCCTCCGGTTAGAATCCTTGTGGGTCTTTGGAACCATAAAAGGTTGTTACACTTCAGGGAAAGAAAAGAATACATTTGGACCCTTTTTTCTTCCTGAGGGGGTATTCATAAAGTCATTGTGACAGACTAGAGTGAGTATGTGAACCCTGCCTCACCCTTAGAAACATCCCCAACGGCAGAAGATTAGGCAGTAAAATGATAGAACCAGGCTTACCCTCTAATTCAACTCTCCAGAGTTGGATGATCAAACATTTCTATCAAATAACTTTATTTGCATAATTTCTAATCCCTTTCTGTTTTTTTTTAACTTATATATATATATATGTTTTTTTAACATGGTTTATATACAGAGAAATGTCACAAAACTCTTCATCAAGCCGTAATGGAGGAATTTCAAATGTTATACATTTAAAAAGACAAATGCGTGGCTGTGACTTATTTGCTGTGCCATTTAGGGCATAATTTGCAACATTTGTAAAACTATATTCATATTTTATTTCCTGTACAAATTCCTCAAACTATTCTTTTACTTCTAAATATTTTCTGCTGCAAGTATTTCCACTATTGACTGAAACAGTTATGTTTAGCTTGTAGCCTGAACTGAACTATTGTATGTAAAGCCACTGCATTAGCTTGGCCAGCATCACCAAGGGAGATGGCTGGCAGGTTCCCCTGCACTGCCGCCTCCCCTCTGGACCTCGTCATGGAAGAAATGGGTGGATACGCCTTCCAGGCTACAACCACCCACTCCTGAGTCCAATACCAGTATACCGCTCCAGATGTTTTAGATTTTCTCCTCTTTCCTCATATATTAGCAATCATGGGATTAAGTTACATAGTTGCAAGTCACAAGAAACTCTCTTGTCTTGAACTTCAAGTCAAGTACCAAGTAACTATGGGCAAGTCAAGTCTCAAAGCTTAGATCAAGTCAAGTCCCCTATTTTTGCTTCCAAGTCTTCAAGTCAATGCTTAAGAAAGGTTTTGTTACATGATGGAGATGATCAAATATTTTTCTGTTGTTTCTTTTTTATAGATTAGCTAAAAATATCCTAATAATATTAAATATGTTGTCGTTCTGTATGTAAGTGTCGTTCTGTATGTAAGTGAAATATAGGTGGAATATAGGTGAAATGAGGCTTATAAACAAAACATAAAAGGTGTCAATGTTGAATATTCGAGGGAGATCCATTGCATATTACATTTGAGAATATTACCAGAAATACTTGGGAGGTGCCACGTGAATCTCATTGGTAAATGAGAATTGAAGAACACACTGTATACTCCTTCATGAATCAGACTGTTGTTACTAAAGTAATTACCAGTAAATTCCCTGAATAGAATTTAGTTTCCCATCTCACCAACGTTATTTTAACATTATCTCATTCTGACATTAACGCGCGTTAGCTAGCTTGATAGGCCCAGCACCGCCGTAATGTCATTCTTACCTGCCTTTGTGTGATTGCCTTTGTGTCTCACAAAGTCAACGTTGTGGCGCATCACTAATTTAAGTGTTGTATGTTTTGCATACTGTTGCCAATGTCCTCCCCACCTCGACAAAGTGTTCAAATCCTAATGTAACTACTCTCAAAACCCATCCAGATGCCACGACAGCGAGTTCCCCACCACGTTCGAATTATCGTTAAAAGTTTAAATGTCATGGGACGTGCAGGGGTCACGCTATTTTCCACCGTCCATTTATATTCCCCGCTCATATACAAGCGTTTCATATAAAAAAAATATTTGCTATCCTCTCTTGTGTATTGTAGCAGGTTCATGCTGAGTTACAAACGCTGCACATCGACTGTTCCAGCCTGCCTGCCGTCCTCTGACGGACAAAATGTACTTTCTATGGACAGCGTCGTTGACGGTTGCGCCAAATATCTCCGGAAGGCGGCACTACCGTTTGTGCTGTTCTCGCACGTCTAGATGTTGGGCCACAGTCGATATTATGCAAATTAATTTGGCCAACGCAAAACGTTTATAAAACGAAAGTAGAGCATTTCATCTACAAAGGAGGATCTTCCTTACTGATCCTTCGTTGTACAGCAATGGCAAATGTGAAGTATTTGTTTCATGTGAAACGTTCTGCTACCAAATAGAGGAGAAGCTATGTTTTTTGGTCGCAGGATTTCCACTTTTATATGTCCCCTCCTTGCCATCCTATAGAGACACTGACCAGCGCAATAATGCTTGTAGGGTGGCGACAGAGACTAACACTGTGTTAATAAAATATGCAGTGCTTATTTAGCATTTAGTTTTTTTGTTTTATATGGCAGCACCACAAAAACCTGTAGTCTGCTAGGCTAGTATGGTGCTCATTCGTTGTTATTTTGAGTGGGAAAAATAATTTTGGTTGGTTGCATGCTAAATGACAAAAATGTTTATGAATAAACATCAACAAAGGTCCTACTAGGGCTCGAGCAGTGCCTGCATTGAGGGACCCCTTTCCCCTAGTGGTCAGGGGCTCACAAGCAATCCGGGGCCCTAAGCGGCCGCTTATGTTGCATATGCCTAGGGCCGGCCCTGGGTTTGCAGGGGCGTCGCACCCGTAGGGGTGTGTGGGTGTTTTAACACCCGTGGGGGATGTGGGTGTTTTAACACCCGTGTGGGATGTGGGTGTTGCCACACGTTCTCATCTGCGGGGTAAAGCTATTCACAATGTGCTGCCACTGACCTAATAATATAACAGTATAATATATTATTTGCTTAAACCATCAGCTAATCTGCTCTGAGCTGTCATCTGACTTTGAGAAATCTACTGTGTCTTCCCATAGACCTTTGAAATAATACATTTCTTTCATCTTCATTTGAATAATTCTCAACTTCCACATATACCACACGGATGAACGTGCACACACACATACCTTCCACTACTTTCGCTGTCTGTTCGGCCACTCCTCCAGGCGTAACCTTGGCAATGTAGGCTCCTATCTCCCCACGACTCCCAGGAATCTCCTTCCCTCCGACCACACGAATCCCCAGTCCATTACCTAGATGGAACAATTATTATTATTTCTATATTATAGAATATTTGCTGTGTTTGTGGTAAGGGTAGAGTGGTGCTCTGTTCTACCTGAGACACTAGTGTCCTTCGGGTCTCTCTGTAGTTTGATCCGGGTGTGAGGGAACGTATAGCGAATCACCTTTGTCTGGAAGAAGAACATGGATTACATCTGTGCATGTCACCATGACCAATCGCACACCGTCATTTACTCATAATGAGGAAGTATAGAATGAGCAGTTTGTTTCTAGAAGAGGTTGATTTACTCCAGCTACTCACCTGTCTTCTGTCTTGAGGTTGCCCGGTTTCCCCATGTTGTCTCTCTGCCGGCTTGTCAAACCAGTCAGTGTCCTCCCTCCGCAGGTGGTATGCTACACAGATACAGGTGGAATGAGGATGGAGAAGAGGGGACAGGTGGAGGCAGGGTGGAGAAAAAGGGGACAGCCGGGGACAGGTGAAGACAGGGTGGAGAAGAGGGAACAAAGAAGACAGTGGAAAAGAGGGGACCGAGACACAGTGGAGAGATACTCAGTGGCCAGCATTTGCAAGCAGAAAGAAGTAATTCTTCATGCACGTCTGCAATTATTCACTGGTAATATTGTTTTGACGCTCAATCACTTCCTGGTGGATTATTAGATTTAGTGACCTGTGGTGGAAGTTAGGTGGCAATGTGAATTATCAGGTCTAGTGACTTGTGATGGAAGAAAGGTGGCAATGTGGATTATCAGGTCTAGTGACTTGTGATGGAAACTAGGTGGCAATGTGGATTCTCAGGTCTAGTGATTTGTGATGGAAGATAGGTGGCAGTGTGGATTATCAGGTCTAGTGACTTGTGATGGAAGCTAGGTGACAATGTGGATTATCAGGTCTAGTGACTTGTGATGGAAGATAGGTGGCAATGTGGATTATCAGGTCTAGTGACTTGTGATGGAAGCTAGGTGACAATGTGGATTAACAGATCAAGAGCCTTGAGATGGGCGTCAGGTGGCAATATGAGTTATTAGATCTAGTGACTAGTGTTGGGAGTTATGAGGCAATGTGAAAACTGGGCATGATAAACAATGCTTCCTAAACACATCCCTCATTAATGTCCACGGCTCCAGGGAGAGCAGTGATCACAGAGCTGGACGGATAGGTTAAGACAGAGTAGTTGAATCCCAACTCTGTCCTATCGTCAGCACTTTCAAATCAGTGACCACTTCAGAGACTGTATGTGGATGGATGTCGTATAACTTGGTATGGCAGGCATGCATGGGCATGCAGGGATCCCCTGTGTATTTAAATAAACAGGTCATGCAGCAAGCAAGTAGGTCATGGCCACATTAGACAAACTGAGGGCCAAAGTGGAAGACAGTAGCCTGGTGTATCCCAGTACTTTAGTGTTATGTGGGTGACCTTATTGCCTATACTGTAATAGTGTAGATTCTCAACTATTACTTACCTAGTACTCAGTCATTATCAACAACAATTGTTGTTATGAGACATTATATTTGAGCTGTATCTGAATGATGTTGTAATAGTGCATAAATACACATTCTGGCAATGGATTTGATGTACAATATTTACAGAATCATTTTTATTTGGGTCATTCCAGAAATGAATTGGTTCACCATGACAGTATATGAAATGTTTGAGGTACATTGCCATCCAAATATGGGTCATTCCATGATGAGTTTGATGTGTGTTGAGTACCATCCAAATATGTGTCATTCCAGAAATGGGTCTGATATGTGATTTGTGTGTGTGTGAATCCATCAACATCAGGTCATTGAGCACCAATGTTCGTGGAGGGGTGGAGGGGTTGAGGGGTGGGGGCATTCTGCAAAACTACATGGGGTTGGGTGTGGTCTGAACTGGACCGTTCACACTGCAGTTCTCACCTTCTATGTTCCAGTTGGGGCCTCCGGCTGGGGTATAAAGTTATATGTTTTAGAAATCACTACAAGACAACGTCAATTAATCTATAAGGGCAACGCAAGGTCCATTAATACTATATACCACATGCAGTAAGCACATACTTAGGAAGCAAATAAATACATTATAGTCTTTCAAGGGGTTTGCATTTCAGAAGAGAAATGGATGAAAGGTATAATAAAGGTGATAATACAGCAAATGTACAATGATAATAAAATGATCGACCTATAAATTGGTATACAGTGTACTATAAACATTTTTATATACTAATCTATATTTAGTATATACATTTAGTATATATACATATATATATATATATATATATAAATATAATCAGATGCATAGCATTGTGTTAGATAACTTAAAGGCACCGGGTCTGAAGCAATCTAAACATTAAACATTAAAGGTAGATTCATATATGACATCATAAGGGGGTAAATTAATTGGTCTTGGCAAGGTGCCCTTCCTTTGAGGCATGGTTGTGTCTAATGATGTCATATTGTGAAGTGCTCCTTTAACGTGGTGCTGCTGACTGGAGTAGTGGAGGCCAGGCGGCAGGGCCTGTGGCGAGGAACTAAACTAGAATACTCTACCGTGTCTGATACTCTCATGAAAGATTCTGGGATCATCTCTGTTCAGTGTCAGCATGGAGTCAGTTAGGGCTGGAACCAAGGCAGATAGACATTTGTTTATGAAGGTTTAGGAAGAGCATTCCGCTAATTATCAACTACTCACTGATGTATTGTTATGGTCAGCTACAGTAAATGTATAACAATACGCTCTTCAGACAAACAGAATGCATGTGTATTAGGATGTGTGTGTGTGCGAGTTTGTGTGTTTTGTGTATGTGTTTCCGTTTGTCTCTTCAAAAATATATGTTCAGATATGCAAGGAGAACCTATGTGAAAAGGTGTAGCTACAGTATGCAGGCCCAATAGAAACAGGGGTTTAAGCATAGGGGCATGTTTCGAGTGAATATGAGCCTGGTTAGTAAACAGGGAAGTAGGACAGCAGTAATTTCACACTAAATCCCAGGGAGGAGATGGGAAGAAAACACATTAAAATACTGAAAATCAGAAAAGAGATTGCAACCAACATCATGCAAAAGGCTTTATTGAAATGGAAACTCAAACACGTTTATCTCACAGCAACATGCATGAATACAAAACGAAAATGCACACGATGGACAGAGCTGAATATGATATAAATACATCTACACAGTATCAGTCAGACACTTATCCAAGAAAATGTCTTTAGTTTCACTATTTTTCACATAAAAAAAATATTGTGATGGCAGAAAACTATGAAACAGTAGATTATTGAAAATAGCCACTGTTTGCCCTGATTACAGCTTTGCTTTCTCTCAACCAGCTTATTGAGGTGCCATGAGTATACAAAGCTGTCATCAAGGCAACATGTGGCTATATTTTTCTATGAATTTAAAATATTAATTTATTTTGACTTGTTTGTGAACTCAATTTTGGTTGCTACATGATTACATGTGTTATTTCATAGTTTAGAAGTCTTCACTTTTATTCTAAAATGTGGAAAATAATATAAAGAAACACTTTTGAATGATTGGATGTGTCCAGATTTTTGACTGGTACTGTAGATAGTGAGAGCATCATAAAATACATCCACTATCAACATTTGCCCAAATCTGAAATTTAAATACAACAAAGTGGCTACATATTCCGCAGGAAAATATCACTGCATTGAAATGTCAGATATTTTAATTATTTCACCATGCAAAGTAAATTAGGAACCAATTCTTATTTTCAAAAACCATTATTGTTATAAACAATAACTGACTTTATTGTCTGAAAACATTGCTATTAAAACCAAACCCACATATACTGTAGCAGTTAAGCAGTATACCATTAAATGGCCGCTGCCAGTCGGCCAAGCTCCACAGAAGCTTGGAGGGTGCTTGCGAAAGAAAGATATATGTTTGCATATAATAAAAAATATGTCTGACAATGTCCTACTAATATCTGACATTGTTTTTTGTTTTCTGTCTGAAGAACAGGGGTAGGAAACATGAGTAAAACGGATGTGTTAAGTGGTGATGTAGTGACATGATGCTTTCTATTTCGGTCATTCTAAAATGCATCTAAATAGCTATAAACTATAATGTGTATCCAGATTGTAGTAAGAACCAGCCACTATTATATATTAGTCTCCCACTTGTTCCAATAGATTATAACACATTTTTCTTTCTCCGCAACAGCTGTCCTCAGAGGCACTTAAATTGTGTGCTATTTATGATAATGTATTGTCAATATATTGTTATTGCTCTGCATGTTTTGAAGAAGCCCTGTACCCCATAATACACATTTGGTCAGAGATGAAAGCAGGACTGCAACAAAAAAGACAGAGCATGCTATAACATGACAGATTCAGCAGCACAGACACACATATTTCATTTGTGATATCAACAACATTATATATCAGTGAAGGAGACAATCAAATGCAGTGTTGCATGCGGAGATGTAACGAGACAGAAACTGAAACCAGAGTAAAACTCAAACAGACATCTGACAAAAGCAAGAATAAAAGATGTGAAATAATAAGTGATTAGGACACCAGAGGAGACAGGTCAAAGAGATCTCAGGCAGACAAACAGTCAGAATCATGCGGTAGCTACCCATAATTAGGGTGCTGTGACAGCTTCAAAAGCCAGTTACCTTCACTGTCAGACATGGCTCCCCCCAGGTCTTCCATGATGAAGGCTATGTCTCTGTCAAAGACCCCGCTGTGTCCACGTGTAGCCCTTGACTCCTCCCTCATGTGCTGCTGAACCTCTGGCAGGGAGTGGCTGGAGCCAAACTGGTCTCTGGAGTCAGCTGAGATAGGAGGGAGAGGGCCGGCTGAGGCTCTGGCCATGCCCATGGGCTCTCCGACTGGGCTGAGAGGGCTCTCCTCCTCAGAGTTTTGAGCCACGATGGGGATTCTCCCACGGCTCTGGCTGATCGGCAGACTGGTAGGCTTGGTCCTGGCCACCCCAGAGCTGAATGCTGCATCCAGGGCCTCCCCCTCGCTCTTTAGCCTGAGAGAGGAACTGGACAGTTCCCGTTTGATGGATAGATCAAGACCATAAACAGAAGTAGGTCGTGAGTTTGGTCGTGAGGAAGGGCGAGAGCGTGAGCCACTGGGGTAAGTGGTGTCGTCTTGTAGGGTCGGCCTCATGATTTGTCCCCCTAGGCCAAGGGATTGGCCCAGGTTCTGTCCTAGAGAACCTGCTAGGTTAGCCCCAAGGGAAGATCCTAGGTACTTCTGCTGCTCAGACAGGCTCTTTCTCAAGCCAAAGGCGATCTCTTCCTGGAGCTGTCTGGCTCTGTTGGACAGGTTTGTGGCTGATGAGGGTCCAGAGCCCAGGAAGCTGTTGTAGTCTGGTGCCAAGTCTCTGCTCTCCTGAATAGGAGAGAACTTGGTAATCTTAGGGTCCATCAGGGCGGCCTTCTTCTGGTTCTTGATCTGTTTCTGATAGAGCACAGCAGCAGGAAGTTGCTTGGCAGCCTGTTTCTCCAGAGTGAGCCGGCTGATGCTGTACTTATCAGCCTTAGGGAAATGCCTGTAGCTAGGGTCAGTGGGAATATATTGTGGCATGGCCAAGCCAGAGAGGTGCTCTAGACCTTCTGTACCCCGTCTGAACTCTTGCTTTATCTGCTGTTTCAGGAGTTTTAACTCGTAGGGCTCCTCCATAGAATTCTCGTCTCCTTTACCATAGCTGTGAAGCCTTGAGTTACCAAGAAACTCAGCAACCTAAACAAAGACCATCATTTGTCATCAACCATATTGTAATCACAACACCAGTGAATAGGAAAATTCTGAAAACACAGGCGATATAAAAGAAAGCCCATATGCCACAAAAGAACATAGACATGTATGTTACCTCTGCGGTGCGCCTGGCCTCAGCAGCCCGGAGCAGCCTGTCAGCCTTGGACAGGTCCTTATCAGGCAGACTGAACCCAGAGCCCAGTGCTGCAGATCCCAGGCCTGTGGAGCCTTTAGTTAGCTGCTCTATATCCTCTATCAGAACATAGTTTCTGGCATTGTGGTGGTCGATGTCAGCATAGAATGACTCAGTAGAGATACTGGACATGGGGCTGTAGGCCATGCTCCTCTCATCCAGGCCCATCCTAAGTTCCAAGCTCCCATATTTTCCAACACTATACCCCCCATCACAGGAGGAAGGTACAATGATCATGGGCTGGTTCCGAATCACCTCATAGTTCGTGGTGTTTTTGGACTGGTAGCCGGAGGACTGGGCTTGCTGATGGGAGAGCGAGGCTTCAGGGTAGGACAGGCTGGACACAGATGAATAGACTGACTGAGTCTGGTATGGATGCTGCTGGTATAGGGCCTGCTGCTGGTACATTGTCTGTTGGGGGTAGTGGCTGGTGGCCTGAGTCTGGGGAACGTACTGGGCATAGTGGGAGTAGGGACTGGTCAGTGTGGAGTACTGGGAGTCAGTCTCGGTCTGAGGGGGGATGAACTGGTCGAACTCTGACTGGGGAGCTGTCCTAGGTCTCTCCAGGCCATGGCTGCCCCCTCTGGTCTCCCTGATGTTGCTGACCTCGCTGTCTGACATGTAGTCTCTCTCCTCAGCAACACCCTGCAGGTAGGCCCTCTCCCGTTTTTCCCTCTCTTGTAGCAAGGCATCCTTGCGACGGTTGATGCCCATTTCCAGGTACCTGTTGGGATTACATTAACATTAAAATATGTCTAAATAAAATCTGTGTCTACATTTGACTCACACATTGAATGAATGACCTCAGCTTGGCATCAATTTCTTTTTCTTCCTCGTCCAGCTCAGCCTGTTTTCTGCGGAGCTTGGACGATTCTCTTTCCACGAGGTCCAGCTCCTTGTCAATGTCCTGTAGGATCTTGGCCCGGGCCATGGTGGTGTTACGGCCGAGCCGTCTACGAGCTGAGTTGGTGCTGAAACCTGAAGGACAGGTCAAAGGGTCATCCTCGGGCGGAGACTTGGGGAGGGTCCTCTTAACCTTCTTTCCAGTGCCCGATGGGGAACCCCGACCCTGAGCAACAGGAAAAAAGCAATATATGACAACTGCTTCTACATAAAATGACAATCACATGCATTTTATGTGTTTTGCTATGCCGTGTGTTATATTTGACAATATATTTATAAAGTATTCTAACTAAAGTGACTTACAGAGTAGATGTCTGTGTAGTGGTAGCCCATCCTGTCTTCTGTGGTGGGACTGAGGGACTTGGGGTCCGACAGAGACTTCTGTCCAGGCTTCAGGATCCTAGAGCCGGATGAAAACCTGGACAGGTCAGCAGTCAGCATCTTCTGACCTCCCTCCATGGCTTTACTGGGGGAGAGCGGGGACACGGGAGAGTATAGCACCTTGGGGGACTTGGGGATGAGATCTGTCTTAACTGGTGAGTGGCGCCTTCGATCTGTGTCTGTCTGGCAGCTGAGACTGCCTCCTCTCTGAGAGTTCTCAGGGGCTGAGATGTGTTTGATGATCTCCACCTTGGTGTCCATCTGGATGCCAGGGCGCTTGATGCTACCGGAGTGGTCGGTCTGGACAGAGATCTCTGCAACCGTCTGGATGGCAATGCTGGACACCTTAGAACTGCTGTGTTTTCCTTCACTGCTATGCTTGTTTGAGCGGACACGCCGCCTTGACCGAGTAGGCGCGTCCCACTCATCCTCCTGGTCTTCCTCGTCATCAGTTTGAATGCAGCTGTCTACACCCTTTCTGTTGTTTCTCTTCCGTCTACCCACATTTGCTCTGTCTAATGAGTCCTCATCATCTGTCTGGACTCCACTGTCCACTATTCTCTTCCCTACCACTCCTGTTCCATACCCCTGGTCACCTGGCTGCTTCGACCCAGCTGGCAGAGTCCTACCAAGCAGCAGCTGGTCCTGACTGCCACCATTCCTCTGCCCCCTGCTGGTCATATAATGTACCCCGCCTTCTAGCTGAGTGACAGAGGATAAGGTGGTGGATTCATCCCTAACAGGCCAGTATTGACCGTTATCCCCTACCCCGGCGTACTGGGCCTCTAGAAGGTTGTCTGAGGATCCTGTAGTGCCGTAGTGCTCCTGTAGTTGGCGCTGTAGCTGCACCTGGAGTTGTTGGATCTGCTCCAGCTGTTCCCTCTGCTGGTTGTAGGTCTCCTGCTGAGCTACAAGGTGCGCCCGGTGCTCCTCTTCCTGTTGCATTAACAGCTGCTGCTTCAGAGCCTATGAATTGGAATAAATTAACATTACTGTGGCCATCATCTGGCAATAACAGATACAAACCCAAATTTGCTTGAACAGTAAATGAAACAATCCCTCATACATTAACACAGGGGACATATACACAGTAATGGGTACCTGTAGCTCCTCCAACTCTCTCTGCACCATAATCTGCTCCTGTTCCCGATAGCGTTGGATCTCTTGCCTTTCCCACTCTAGCTCCTCAGCCAGACACAGCTGCTTCAGCTTCTCTAGCTGCAAAAACTCCCGCTCCATTTGGTACTGCGTTATTTTGCTGTCCTCTAGGCCGGGGAACATGGGTGATGAAGCCAGGGCATCGAGAGACGCTGCAATGGCTTCTAGAGTCTGGTCAGAGTACAGGTCAGGAAAGCCTGTCATGATGTCAGCCAAAGCGCTGGGCAGTAGGTTCTTTGGCAAACTTGTCTCCATGCTGATGATCTGTTGGCCAGGGTCGGTAGGGAGGGTGAAACCATAGGGATGCGGAGCTGGGGCCATCTGTTCCTGGTGGGTTGTGGTAGGGGGTAGGGTGGTGCTGAAAATTGACCCTGGCTGGGTGGTGATGGCATATGTAGAAGGAACAGGGGCTGGTATGGAGGAGTATACCACTCCATCAGAGGATCTTAGGACACTATAAGTAGGGACCAGGGAATAGGGAGCAGTGGATATTCCAGTATACGCCCCAGAAGCTTTACTGGTGTAGTCTATTGCTTCACCTGTCAAGGTGGGTCCAGAAATGTAGATTTAGGTCAACGATCACAGCATTATATACATGTTCTTTACAAGAAAAAGCTAAGCAGATTTCATTGTGGGATATCATGTCACAAAGCATGCAGGTATATTCAGTCTATCCAGCTAGCACGACGCAAAGCCAAAATAGTGTGGGAGAACACGCAGGCATACGCATGCATCTGTGTAGAAAGAAAAAGACAAAACAGAAATTAAAATGTTTAGATTAGAAATTAAGTTTTATCAAGACAGTTTCAGAAACCAAGATAAAGTAATGTAAATGCCAATTCAAATCATATTAAATAGATTTTTAACAATAATGTAAATTCTGAAAGAGAAAATTTAAAAAAAACATACAAATGAAACTGGCAGACGCATGTCTATCATACTAACCTGCTGACATATTACCCGCTGTCAAGTCGATTGCACTGTCTGAGGCACCACTATAGTCATATCCAGTCTTTCCATCATAGAGGAACAGTCCTGCATCAGCCAGGTTGGTCTCAGACATGGCCTTGCCGTTCATACCCTTCATGCCATAGACCTCAGCATGATCATACTGGTAGTGGTCGTCTCTGTACCCAAATCGGTTTTCAGGCTGGGTAATAACCAGCGGCTGTGTCCTACAACTACCTGTAAAGGGTAGCTTGTAGATGACATCACAGCATACATTTCTGCCGGACGTCAGATCAATAGGTGCCCCGTCATCCTGTACGACACTGGTTACAACACCCAGGCTGGTGCTGGACAGAGCCACCATGGCCCTGAGGGGTCTAGTGGTGGACAGATCGACAGCTCCTGCCGGCTCGGAGGGCATGATTCCCCCATTGGTGACAGCAAGGGTCATGCCCACTGAAAGCCTGCTGTCTACTGTGGAGGCTCCATATGACAGATTGATTGGTGTCTCTGTGTCCACGGCTGCTACCGTCCTGACAACAGGGGGAGATTCTACTCGCCTGTACACTATCTGTGCCAGAGGCTCAAAAGGTTTGTATGTAGTTAGTGGGAGAGGCATTGAGGCAACATATCCCTGAAGATCTAATGGATTTTCTGCCTTCTCGTTGGTAAATGACGAAATGGTGGCTGAGCAAGTGACGATAGTAACGCTACCAGTGACAACCGACAAAGTTGTTGAAGGGGTGATATCAGCACTGAGGTTTACTATCTCTGGCTGCACTGCTGTATGCCGTCCACTAGAATCGCTAAAGATGGATTGGCGACTCGATTCCTGAGGTGTCAAATCCATCCCTGAATCAGTCATCTTCACACCTACTTTAATAGTGCGAAGGTCAATGGCATCACCGGAGAAGGTCTTCCCGTTCTGTTTTATAGAGGGCTGAACTTTAGCGTGGTCTGGCTGAATTGTGATGGCCACTGCATTGGAGGCATCAACCTGAGGCAGCCTTTCATGAACCACGGACACAGTGGTTCTCTGGACCTCGGTGGTAACAACCTGAGTGACCAGGCTTGGCAGGCTTTCTGGGGGTTGGGCCGAGGTGGAAATAGAGGTGTACACGTGGCTAAGGCTAGAAACCAACTTCTCAGGGCCACGAATCTCCTGACTCTCAACTGACTCCTGGTGGAATTTCCTGGTAATGGTGACTGGTGCCACAGTGTAGGTCTGGGGAGTCTCCTGGACAGAAGGAACTGACATTCTTCTGGTACAGGCTTCAGTTGTAATGATCTCCAGTGGGGTACCATACTCTGATGAGTAAGAAAAGACTTCTGATACTGCCCTTGGTGGGTGCACAAATGAGGCAATAGATCCTCTGCTGTATGGGACTTCAGTATGAAATGTCTCTAAAGGTCCCTCTGGCTCTGAAGGTATTGTAATAACCTGGGCTATACTTCTGGGCTGCTGCATTGTTATCGACGTTTGTCTTGTAGAGGAAATAGCTTCAGTTGTAACCACCTGGATGGGTGTGTCATATTCAGATGGGTAGACTGTTATTTCAGCAATTGGGTATGGTTGGCCTACAGAAGACATGTATGTCCTTTCATACTCTAAAGGCAATTGTATCGCTTTGGCAACTGCTAGTTGTTGCTGTGCAGATAATGGAATTGATGGGTGTTCCTGCTGTAAAGACATTGTTGATAGCTCTTTCATGGTTTGTGGTTGCTGAATGTCTAATGGAATTGATGCAGTTATAGACATGGCATCAGTTGAAATCACTTCTATCAGTGATTGTGACTGATGCATGGCTGAAGTTGTAGATTCTACAAGGACTTGGCCTGTCACAGCATCAGCAGGTATCTCCTGCTGTGAAGGCATTGCAAATTCCTCTGCCATGGTTAGTGGTTGCTGGCTCTTTGATGGTATTGATTCTGTTCTAGGCATGGCCTCAGTTGAAAACACTTTTATCATTGATGGTGACTGATGCACGGTCGAGGGTGTGGCTTCTAGGAAGTCTTGGCTGAAGAGAGGAGGAGGTGGGGTATCATTAGGTATCTGCTGCTGTGAGGACTTTGCTGATACTTCAGTCATGGTCTGTGGTTGCTTCAATTCTATTGGTATTGATGCTCTTCTAGACATGGTGTCAGTAGAAACCACCTCTATCAGCGATGGTGACTCCAGCTGTATGGACTTTGCATATAT
Source organism: Novumbra hubbsi (assembly GCA_016801125.1). NCBI lineage: Eukaryota > Metazoa > Chordata > Actinopteri > Esociformes > Umbridae > Novumbra > Novumbra hubbsi. Next base: position 17,382 of record JACXGK010001796.1, read on the forward strand.
TTCTGTCATGGTTTGTGGTTGGTGCATTTCTGATGTTATTGATGCTCTTCTGGAACTAGCGGTTGTTGAAACCACCTCCATCAGAGATGATGACTGATGCATGGTTGCAGCTATAGCTTCTGAGTACATTGCTGATACCTCAGCCATGGTTTGTGGTTGCTGCATTTCAAATGGCATTGATGTTCTTTTACATATGGCCTCAGTTGAAACCACTTCTGTAGGTATGTCTTGCACTGATGGCAAAGCTATTACCTCTGCCACATAGTGTGGCTTCTGAGGTACAGTTGGTATTGAGGTCCTTCTTCCACATGATTCAGCAGTAGACATTTCCACAGAAACCTGTGGCTCTGTCATCACCGACTGGGCTGTTGGCGGTATATATGGTTTCTTGACTGGAGCTGGGACAATGTGTACATGAATAGGTGTCTCTGACCCTGCTGAAACTGTCACCACCTCAGCCACACCTTGTGGAGGCTCTATATCTGATGGTATTAAAGGCAGCCTTGCTGTAGCTTTATCACCAGCTGCCTCTGGGGGAGCTGTGGCTTCAACTAGTACTATTGCAGCTGTTGGTGGTGGCTGCCTTAGTGAGGGAACTGATGCTGTCCTGATAGTTGCTTGGGCTGAGAAGGCCTCAATGGATGACTGTTGTTCTGAGGGTGTTGTCCTAACCCCCGGGCCTGTCTGCTTAGTGGAGGAGATAGACCCTCTCCTGACGGGCGCTTGGACAGTGATACCCTCTGTGGGTGTGCTAGGCTCTGAGGGAAGCGTTATCACTACATATGTCTCCAGACACTTGGCATACCTGGGAGACATAGGGGACCTGGGTGAGGTTGCACTCATCTTAGACTCAACCGGGGTGGTTAAACTCAGGGACAGGGCATTGGGAGGTTCTCTGGTCCTAGGCAGTGTTGTTGCTGTGCATGGCTGTGACACATTGTCATTTGGAAGCACTTCTCTGGTCCTGGGAAGTGTGTGACTGGCTGTTGGAACTACTGGAGGTTTTACACTCTCCCCTGGCCGGTGACTGAACACCAGCCCTGCAGGGATGGACACAGGCTTGGGGGGAACTGGAGGAGGTGCAGATGACTTATGTAGAGGACAGTGGCCTGTGGTCGTTACAGTTGCCTGTGCCATTGTCACTGCAGTTGAAACTGGCACAGCAGTTGTGACAGAAGGTAGGATAGAAACAGAAGGCTTCTTGGGATAAACAGCTGGCTTGGGTAGGGTGGCAGGGGGTGGTGGATGAGTAGTAGGAGGTGAGGTATCTACTGTAGGTCTACATGTGTCTGAGCAGAGCACAGCAGGAACAGAGGGAGCAATGGGGAAAGGAGCAACACTGGCAACTACAGGCCCAGCTATCATTTGACTACTGCCTTCAGTCCCAGCAGAGGGGATAGTCATTGTCACTGAGTTTGCCACAAGGTCTTGGGTTGTCTGGCCGAGCACAGACACATTCTCCACATTTGGGACTACAATGACCACATGCGCTTGTCTGGTCGGGGTCATCATGACCTGAGGGGCAGGACCAACCTCTGGACATACCTGCTTCCCCCCTGGCTGTATATCCACCACCACAGACTGTATGGGCTGCCCATGCACACCTGTTCCCATGGCTGTAGTGGTCGTCATTGTCGGTGAGACATGTTGAATGGCCCTTATTGAGGTAGGCTCTGCTGACGTCTGTGGTAGGGAGACTGATGTAGAGCGAGGTGGAGGAGGAGGTGGCTTTTTTTTGGTCGAAGCTTGTCTCTGGATTCGTCGAGTTCCTGAAGCAGGTACTACAATTGGAGTTGGAAAAGGAGCAGCAGCTTGGACAGGGACTGAATTCAAATCTGTAGCTGGGCCAGGAGTCTGGGCTTGGTGTGAAACCACAGAGGTGTTGGTAACCAGGTCAGGCATTTGGACTACAACTGGAGCTGGGGCTATAATTGGAGCAGGGACTTGAACCAGAGTTGGCACTACACTGGGACCAACTGGAACTGGGGAAGCTACTTGAGATCCTACTGGGCTTGGTACTGGAGTTGGTGCTGTGACCTGCACAGATGGTGTACCCTGAACAGATATCTGGGATGGATATGTATCCAGGTCTGGCATTTGGATAACTACTGGATCTGATGTCTGTACCACCACTGGGGCAAGGGGTCTGGCTTCGGCTGCAGAAGTTGCATCGGTTGTGGCTGATGTTGGTGCTTGAGTTGAATCTAAAACCACATCTGCGGCCGTGACCAAAACTGTTGTTGGAGAAACAACCATAATGGGAGCGATAGAAGGAGGTGAGTTATCAGCAACAGACAAAGCACTGAAGGGGGGTTCTGTTTTGGCAAGATCTGGTGTCGGAGTAGAGACTGGAGTAGAGTCAGAAGAAAGAGGACTTTTGGCTTGGAATGAGGAAGAGGATGTAGCATTCGAATTTGGGCTTGTGATTGGAGTTGCAGGTGAGGTTGGCGATGATACTGGAGACACTGATGATGGCGTTGTGGTCATATTGAGGGATAAAACTGTCTCAGGGGCAGATGCAGGAGTTTGAGTAGCTTGAGCTAGCAGAATCTCAGACACCATAGGGATGGGTTCAATGTCAGCTGCCTTTGTTATTGGTATACGCTCAGATTGTAGAGGGTACTCAACCTCTTTTGTTTCAGACTCATCACTAGGGGTGATATCAGAGGACACTCCTACTCCATATTCCTCTATTATACTTTCATCCGTCTCATCCTCTCCAGAGGAACACTGTGTGATCTTCAAATCCGGAATAGGGTAAAGTGCTCTCCTCAAAACCATATCTTGAAGAACTTTTGGTTTGGCAATGTCTACGTCAGGACGTTTGGGTGGTTCAGATGGCCGTGGTGGAGCTGGACGTTTCTTTCTCTTCACATATGTAGAATCAGCATCTAACATAGGCTTTTCTCCCTCTGCCTCACCAACTCTGCAGCTCTCAGCTGCAGCAGAAGATGGTGCTGTCACATGTATCTCAGGATTACCAAGGTCCATCGCCTTCTTAAACTCCTGCTCTATCAACATCAGTTCCTTCTTCTTCTGTATCATCTCCTCATACACCTCTTCAGGAGACCTCAAACCTATCTTCCCTGGCTCTTTAGCTGGGTCTCTATGGGGCTGCTCCAGGTGGGGGGAAATATGTTTAGCTTCAGGCTCTTCCACTAGAGACTCATAGAGGTAGTCTTCTATGGCCATACCATCATACAGTGGCTCAATCTCGGGGGCTGGCACTGTCTCTCTTTTAGGAGATCTAGCTTTCTGAATCATCTCCTCATATGCTTCCTCTGCACTCTTTAGTGGTTTTGTAACACTAAACATTTTTTCTTTTGGGACAGCTATCCTGGCCTCTGTGTGAAATGCATCGGAATCAGACTCCATGCTTGGAGAATAGTCAGAGCCTGATGTCCTATGAATCGTTTCCAACTCCCTAGCCTGCTTCGCTTCATCAGTGGTTGAGGCATCTTCAATGGGAGACAGATTACTGGGTGAGGTTAGAGGGTGATCTCGTCTCCTCTGAGCTCGCAGTTCATCTTTATCCCTCTTGGACTTCTTGGAGCTCCTCTTCACCTGCTGCAGGTCCAACTCCTTCTGTTTCTCCTTCTCCCTAGTATGATCATCCTCCTCCCTGAGCTCATCCTCCTCTGAAGAGTCCTCAATTGTGGAGATGGGCTGGCCAGACTGCCTGTGCTTGGCCTTGCGGTGTTGTTTCCCCTCACCACTTCTCTTGTGGGTGGGGCTGCTATCACTGTCCTCCTCCAGAGAAGAGGCTGAGGTGGGGGAGGTTCCAGGGGTAAAGCTTGACACCTGGACGCTAGATGACCCCTCACCTTTGGACCTGTCCTCCAGGGAATCGGTGATGCTCTCCACCTCAGCGTCCCCATCTGTGCTCTTTGTTCTTTGCCTCGCCATTGGCATGGCTTTCTTATGCACAGTGGTGTGCTCAGTGGGTACAGTACTCTCTCCAGTGGTTTTAGGCTCAGACCCTGGGAGAGAGGGTGTCCTGCCTGTGCTGTCTTCATTATCCATATTCTCTTTCTTATGCAAAGGCATAGCTTTGGCTGATGCATAGTCTACTTCAGCCTTCTTGGTCTCTTTCTCAATTTCCTCCTCCTCTGAGAGAGACATCTCCTCCTCACCTGTCATCCCAATGATCTGCCTGCGGATGAACTCTTCTTCATCCACGAATGACTCAGGGCTATCTAAAGGGCTGTCTGTAGGGCTGTCTGCTTTGCAGTCTTCGCTGCTGGACGAGGCTGCTGTGCTGACCGCTATTGCGCTTAACCTTCGCCTCTGGATCTGAGGCGAGGGAGAAGGCTCGCTTCCGCTGCTCTCCTCCATCGGAATGTAACTCAGCCGTCTCTTCTCCCCATTCACCTCCTCCTTCATGGGCATTGCTGTGTCAGGGGTTGTGTCCATCACCAGAACATCTCTGAGTGTCTGGACCTCCTTCAGCTCCTCCTCAGAGGTGAAGGAGCCCTGTGAGATTGGAAATATGTCTGGTCCATCCTGAGGACTATGGTCACAAGTGTTTTTGTCACCCTCGAATGGACTGATGGGGAAAGATGGTATTTCCACTACTACCTGGTCCCTTAGGAGAGAGGCTGCAGTCTGGTCTTTCACCTTCTCCTGAAAATGAAAGAAGCATAAAATGTAAATGATAAGGATATAAAATAAAAGACGGTTGAAAATTTTAGGGCTATTCTACCCAATTGCTAAAGCAAATTATATGTATAAGAACATCTAAACACAATGGCATCTATCTGAAATCCATGGTGATCACAGTTCTTATATTACCAACAAACAAAGAATAATACATTGATAAAACTGCTGAAATTAGACTTGCCTTCACAGTCCCCTCAGTGAGAATCTGTTGAGGATCAGAAAGGACATAATCCATCTTTTCAACCAATGGTGTGAGCATTTTCTCAACAGTATCAGCTGCTGGGACGGGCTGTGAAGCCACCCTCTCAATCTCTTCTTCTGCTTGGTCAATCTTCTTCTCTGTAGTGTTTTCAACCATCTTTTCTTTTGCTTTCTTCCCCACTGATTCTTTTTCAACCTTACCCTGTACTTCTTTCTCAACCTTCCCCTCTGCTGGTTTATAAAGCTCTGTGGGTTGAAGCGTGGCCTCTGAATTCTCCTCAACAGTGACTGGAGTAACTGCAATGCTAGTAACCACTGTGGTTGATAAAGGTGCATGAGCACTCAAGACTTCAGTCACCCGGACAGAGGCAAAAGGAGCAGTAACTGCTGCAGCCTCTGTCAATGGTTGTTCTGATTTAGTTGGTACAGATTTTAGCAACTCGGTCTTAGGAACATCTGACACAGAATGTACAACTTTTGTTGCCTCTGTCTTGTCAATGCTCACCTTGGAGGTGTCCGTTTCAGGAGCTTTAGCTTTGGCAAGAACCTTGGGACCTTCAACCTTGTTTTGGGTATACAGATATGGCTCTGAGGTAAAAGGAACTGCCTGGGATGGGGGCTGTATTTTGGGCAGAGTTTGGGTCGTGATTGTAGCTGCTGTTGGAAGCTGGGGCTTCATCTTTATGGATGTCACTGCAAGGAGTGGCTTTGGTAGGGTCTGAATGGTTTCTGGTTTGGCTATCTCCATTTTTGCCAGTTGTCCTGAGAGAGCCCTTTGGGTCTGGCAGTTCAGACACAGCCATTCCGTCTATCAACAGAGAAAACAATACACAGTGATTACTTGTTAATTCACCAATACATTCATTCAATACAGAGACATGGGACATGACACTGGTGGTAATTGTTTACTACAGACTGGGATTGGCTTCACTCCAATGGCATGACATGGCTTTGTTACAGAAATAACAACTGTTTTCCATAAATCACAATGCAAAACAATGTGCTGTGTAATAAACATTTTTTAAAAGCATTAATTAGCAATACATAACCAGTAGCATTGTTTCATGTTACTCCAAACTCATGGCTAGGTTTTGTAATGATGGACAGTAATGATGGACGACATAAACAGTCACTGCGTTACACTGTTACAAAGACAGGAAGTCATAGTCAAACATTAATACCATCCATGCAGTAGTTTAAGACAGTTTGCTAGTGTTTATAGACCATGTTGAAAGTTTACATAACAACAAATAAACAAATCTGCTCACAGAATGCCTGAGCCTCAAGCAAAGAAAACTCCACAATACGATTAGGTTAAAACACATCAGGCACTTGTCAAGTAGCATACACAGAACAAATTGCTTACCTTGCAGAGAAAACAAATTACATCATAATGCTACATATTTGTATTAAATCTCTTAACACAGCCACGTTATCTTCTTTCCTCCCTTTATTTTAGATCAAATTACTTAAAAGCATTTCCAGTAAACTGATAAAACGTAGAGTGCTAGTGGCAGGCAGCATTGCTACTACTACCTCTGCAGGGACTGTGTGAGGACGGGATATTGGATGCAGAGAGGTGATGATGGAGCAATCTTTATTTATCTACTCTCACTTTGAACCAGAGAAACTTACATGCACAGCAAATTATTAACACAATAGTAGCAAGATTTACAAAGAAAAACATAATCACATAAACAAATGAACGCCACTAATTGCTAATAATAACTAATAACTAATGAATTCAAATATCTTAGATCACTACAGAATTTCAAATGCATACACACACACAAATGCATGTGTCCAACATTTATGGTATCACGGAAACAATTGTGGGATAATCTTTAGCTCCTAAACATATGACTGTAGTTGGATCCAATATTAATTGTGTTTTTCTCCAGTGCATTTTAATGTGAATGATAATGATGATATAGTTAGATTCCTGGATCAGCAAAAGGACAAATTCAACGGTTAGACCACACACTTCTAAGGGGATTTGAACGGGTTCATGTAAAATTAATATTTTTCATGGGGTTGTCACGTGCTGATGCGAGCTTTAGTGAGTGATGTAACTCACCCTCTGTCATGATCAGGCTTAGGCCTTTAGTATACACCACACCCAGCTGTGCCAGGGATACCGTGTGTGTTCTCAGAAGTAAGCCCAACATTCATCTACTACCCTGATCTTGCCATGTAAACATCTGGTGTCAGGGGTCAGAACTAATAAGCCTTGGCTTCATATCCTATATAGTTTCACTTTTGTTTCATTTAAAAACATAAAAACATTGAGACCTGAGTCTCATTCACAAGTGTGACCTGGGAACACAACCAAAAAACAGCTAGTTAGTTAAAACATACGTATCCGGCAATATACAAATATTTGGCCATTAGGACAAACCGACCGAAAAGCACAAAAGCATCCAAGTGAAGTACTGACTGCATGCCATTCCAAACATTGGGCGCTAACTATTAAAAAGCTGATCTACCAAGCTCAGTGTTTACCAAAAGGGTCAGTAATGTTAACCAACCCTATAACCTGGAGTTATAATCCAAAACTCCAAGCTTCAACAGAGATGACACATAAATTAGAAGTCTATAAAAAGGGCTTTGAGAACAAACATAGAGTAATGCAGTAGTGTCTTAATGTGTCTCTAATGACGCCCAGCCAACTTCCTGGTATAGGATGCAGCGAACTGTCAGATGTAATAAAACGAAGGGCACTATCGTAAGCACTTTGTTGTATATTATCTCCACAATCAAGAACAGGTAAAAAAAAACGTTGACTGAACAATTACCTTCCTACTAGTCATGGATAAACAAAATGTAGAGAAAATAATGCACTTTTACACTACATTTTAGTTATTTTAATTACTGAAGGATACATCCCTGCCTATCTAAATACCAAGTTATTTGTATGCAGGTACTAGTTCAATTAGAGAACCATGTATTGAATAAAGTTGCAATCCAGTAGAATTTTTTTTATCCTAATGCTTACAATAGACAAAATAGTTACATCTCCCTATTTCTAGGCTGATTTCCAATATTGGGAAAACATCATACCATAGAAGGTCTTTGTGTTACCATAATATTTAATTGCAATATAAATATAAATTGTAGCTTTAGGTGCCATCATACTAACAGCAATATTACTGTCTGAGAAGCATTTTTGGTGCAAAGCAATGATGACTACACATGTTTCCTTGCAGGTAACTATGGTTAACAGAGGAAGAACAATGATTTCAAGCTTCCCACTGCTTTTACAACTTCTAGTCTGTTATTTTAACTCAATCAGCATGACAGAGTAATCTCCGGCCTTGTCCCCGTCAACACTCTCACCTGTGTTAATGAGAGGATCACTGACATGATGTCAGTAAAGAGCGACTATGCAATTAAATGCAAATCATCTGAGCACTCATCATGACATTCTGAGGTATATGCAAATTGCCATCATAAAATCTGAGGGAGCAGACTTCATGAAAATTAATATTTGTGTAATTCTCAAAACTTTTGGCCAAACATAAAGTCATGATGAACCCATCACACCAATGTTATTAATTTCTGTTATCTGTCATCACCCCCCTTCTCCACTCTCCTCTTGCTCCTTCATTGCTTTTTGTGTTGATGAAATCTACCAAGCCTTTATTAGTCGTTATATTGAATTAGTGGAAACTGGCTTTTTTAATTACATTTTTAAAAACTAGAGTAACTTTGAGAATGTACATTCTGAGAAGTATTGGTCAGAGCAATAACCAACCTGAGATATATCATGCAAATCACAGGCCTGAGAGCAGCTAGTGGATTTAGCTCTAAAACCCTCCAGTTACCAGCCCTCCAGCTACCAACCCTTCAGCTACCAACCCTCTAGATACCTGCCCTCCACATACCAACCCTCTAGATACCAGCCCTTCAGATAACAGCCATCTAGATACCAGCCCTCCACATACCAACCCTCTAGATACCAGCCCTCTAGATACCAGCCATCTAGATACCGGCCCTACAGATACCGGCCCTACAGATACCAGCCCTCTAGATACCAGTCTTCCAGATACCAGCCCTCTAAATACCAGCCCTCCAGATACTGTCATGGAAAATGCCGTTCCCAACTCAAAACGATGCAAGAAAGTTGTACAAACAATTAGACTTTAATGAACGTCATCATAAAGCTGTGAAGTTTCTGCAGAAAAGACAAACGTACAACTTTCGAACACACATATTTATACCATGTATTATCTTGTGTTATTTAGATCATCCCTTTATGATAATTTCAGGGAATAAGTAAACCTATTGTTCAAATCATGAGCCACCTGGCCTTGAGAGATCGCAATGGTCTCTTTGTTTCCAATTGTTCTTATACTACCACTCAGTACATACTTGATTATATGAATAGATGTTGTTTTGCATTATTGATCAATACCTGCTGTTTTATACATTTCTGGCTTATGAATATATGACATGTTATGGATTACTAAAATATCACTTTTATAGTACTATGGTTACTTAATCGATTCCTTAGTGAATTCATTATGTGGATATGTGAAACACCAATTCCCCTATAATACCAGCGCTCCAGATACCAGCCCTCTAGATACCAGCCCTCCAGATACCAGTGTACATGATTGAGGATTTTGCAACCCGGCTATTTTTTGTTTTTATAATGTATTAGCTTCTCGCTGAAAACGAGAAATGGAGGAGCTAGCAGGTTTGCTATGCTATTACAACATATAATTCAGTGCGCTCTTTTGTTTAGCAAAAAAAATGTAGCTCTTGAATAACAACTTAAACATCAGTGAGTCACTGTCTCTCATCACAGTAGAATAGTATATTTCACTGTTCGATTACCTGAGCAATTGTATCCGCCACAACATGATTCTACTCAAGGTGACCATTAGGTTAATGTGTACTCATTTTACAAAATGCCATCTTCTAGATTGAAATGTCCATTCAATGTAACTGAACTAGCCTATACTGCAACCTAATTTGCATAACTCAAAAGAAAGCTTCAAATCTTTACAACATCCACCTTCTGTTGCTTTGTAGCCAAGTACACTTGTCAGGGTTGGTGGAGGAAACAATGCTGGAAATGAAAAGGACACAACGGCTGATTCAGAGGGAAGAGCCAAACCTTTGTGCCCGATCAGTACTACAGGATTTTCCCTGTCCCCTGTTCTCCAATGCTCTGAGCTAAAAATGGACATCACACATCTACAGCTGGTGTAATGGGCCAGTCCAAGCTAAAGCACCCACTATATTGTAGGTACCTCATCCCTTTCAACAAGTATTTCACAGACATGTTGTCTCCTATCAATAACGAAGGCAAACCAACACCAGTAGAGACCTAACATGTTAACACATAATAATGAGACTGTAAAAGGATCATGAGATGTGTGTATGTCAGAGTTGAAGACACAATGTTCCAGAGGTCAACCTTGTAATGACGGCAGTTACTAGGTTTCCAGTCATGTAGTGAGCCCTGAGTCCTGGGCCTACTATCTTCCCGTGTTAATTAAATATGTTGGAGCAGCTCTGTGCTTTGAGTGGGGGGGACAGGGGATCGGTGAGCGGTGGAGGCAGGCATTGCCTGTGATTATGCTCAAAGCTGGATTAACTAGGCCTTTACGGTGACAGCTCTCAGGAAGCTGCAATGCTGACACTCAGGGACCCATGCCTTCTAAAGCTATAGCACCACTACATGTGTTTGCTGAGCTCTACACTAAATCACGCATTCTCGTTTATTCTGCTGTACAGTACTCAATGTGATGACACGTCTCAGTGGAACAGCCAACAACCTTAACCGCCTCCCACACACAAACACACACACACAAACCAAAAATACATTTCAACACTGACATTGGACCATCAATCAACTAGCTGAAATAATGACATTTTGGGCACTTTGCGTATTTACAGTGTGTGACAACAATATCTACAGCATCAATGGCGTTAGCTATAACAATAGGCTTTGATATCAAATAACACAGGTGCACAACTCAGCAAATAATGCTCTTCAAAACACACGTGAAACCAGAGAACCTATTTGTCCAACAATGAGGAAACATACTCCTTTAAATGTCCACATTAACAAAACAATTTACATTACTCTCTTCATAAGCACAGTGTCCCACAGTGTGTATAGACATCCTGGACATTTACATCTAATATGAGACCTTCTATGGGCTGAATTAAATAAAAGGCCTGTTGGTTGTGTTAGAAGCAGTATATTTCAGGCTGTCAGGGAACCTTTATTCTTGCAGATGCTGGTGCTGGTAAGTTCCTTATTGATTTCCTGGCAGACGCATTGGGCACTGCTGAAGATAGCTAATATAGTGTGCCTTCAGCAGCCCCCACAGTGCTCCCCAACCTCATCAACCTGGACCTCTGACAACAGTGGGTTGTCCTACTAATCTGCCATGAGCAGCCCATCGTCATCTATTTTATGGATGACAAAAATAACTGTGTATTTGAAGACAACAGAAAGACAAAAACAACCGGGGAATGAGAGGGCAAGATGTTGAGGCTAAAGGAGATAAATATATCGAAAAAATAGGGTAAGAGAGATGCATCAACAGGGACAGATCTCACTGGGAGATTTCTTTCCATCTCAAGCAACATCTCTCAGCGTTAGGGATGTGTATCACACATTCACAACACTAAACGATGGAAACATTCAACGATGGTGAATGAAATCATTTCAGACTAATCCAAAGTAAAATGCCAGATATAATGTTTAAACCCTATTTGAAAGAGGTTGGCTCAAATCCTATGAATGTCTAAGCCTACAAACAGCGGCTGCAAGGAGGCAGTCAGGAGCCGTTAAACAGTGTTAAAACCGTTGTTAGGTGCACCAAGGTGTTTCGTCTTGTCACCGAGGCAACAGCCTAGGTGAGGGCAGAGCCTTGTGCTGGAATACATCCCAACATATACAAAGGCCAATTATTGGCTCATTATTGCTATAAACACATGTAGCCTACATACTAGAAAACCTATACTCAGGCTTTTGATGAGATTAGCTAAGAGGAACATTAAACAGAATATGAGTGGATAGGCTTGCTGCTGGCATTTGCACGTCCACTTGGACATGACCATCGATGACTTACACTCGGACAGCCATTTCAACCATGAGTGACCCGGAGTTGAACTGGTATTTGCTTGTACGACTTGGGGGATGCTTTAATAAGTGGATATAATTTTAGCAGCACTAGATAATCAAAGCGGTGGAGTGTTGCAGCGGGACATTCACGCCACACAGCCCACATCATCTGGTGAGCAGCGGGGGAGTGTGGGCCACAAGGAAGGCAGACTATGCTCTAGCTCAGATCATACACATTGTGCATGCAAATCTCATTGTTTGCCAAAGATAACCAGTACCTTCTGCATGGTTAAGAATATCAATATGATTTACCAAATCAAAACCTTTAGTGTAGAGTTTAATAATACAACTGCAGTCTACCTACTTGCCTCTCTCTCTGGAAACCAGAAAATATAGTATTGTGCAAATGCCTCAAGCCCCGGTTGAACTAAAGTCATTTATTTGGATAGTAAGTGTTTACTCACCCATAGAGCTGATATTGCCCTATTACATAGGCATAAACCAAATTATGACCTTTAAAAAAAGCCTCCAGCTGAGTGACTAAGACATGTTTGAGTAATGACATGTTATTACATTGGATCTCTTGAGTAGCCAGCAGGGAACCTACTGTAAAAACAGTGAGATCTGACTATCTATTTCTGTCCATGTGGAATTGCTGTAATGGAAGGACCCCTTATTACCAACACATAAATGTCAGTTTTCTGACCAGACACATTTAGTTAACCCAGGGGTGACGGAGTGGAAAAAACAGAACCCAACAACAAAGCCCCTGGCCAACTAGCATCAGTGTGTTGAGTGTGACAGAAAGCCAAACATGTGTACAACTATCAGCAGCCAACACACACGACTAGTGCTGTGAGCAACATCAGTAGAAGGGGAAGTGCAGAGGCAGTGATCTGTGTGAGGGCAGCACATGGCTGCAGCCTGCTGTGTGGTGTTGGAATGAATACAGTCCACCCCTGCTTATTGGCATATCACAAGGCCAAGCCACCTCCCACATGGGGGCTGGAGAGTCCCCAGCCATACGCAGCAGCAGCAGATCCCATCTTGCTAATGCCGTTGCACAAGTCACTTAGTAGTTTAATATTGTTTCAGTGCTGCTGGACCATAGAGGCTGAGGCGCCCCTCGCATGAGCTGTTATATAATCTCACTTCCACTGAGAATTAACCATTAAAGTGGAACTGACAGCATTTAAACAACATGATGTTATATTAAAATATGTTGGAATGCACCTCCAGGAAAAACTCAATGTCTTTTATAACATTGTCTGACAAGTGATAACTGAGATTTGGGAATTTGTAAAGTACTAAACGTCCATAATGTTGGGGCATGACGTAGAATTACACATTCATGAAAATGTGCATTTGTGAAAAAGTGGAATTTAGAGTGGGAGAGTGGACGTTTGTTAAGACAAATAACAGACACCACATGGGTTTAAATGTGTCCTTTAACCCGACACATACCAGTGCCCAGAGGGCTAATATGCAAATTAATCTCTTTGTTTTACTCCAAATGTTATTACCACTGGAGTGCAATCACATTGAGAGACACAACAGTCATATGAACACAAACAGATCTGTCACCGTCAGTTATGCATATCAACTGCACAAAAACAGATAGCCAGAGCAAGACAACAAGGACAATGTAACTAGAGGAAAGTAGATAAAACAATAACTCTTACATCTGCAACCTAGACCCCAACCTGGTCTTGAGGTGGACTTATCGTGATTTATGATCATCGCTGCTTTTACAAGTTGAACTTTGTTGCTATTTCTAGTCATACTTAATATTTTAGAATAAAACACGCATAATAACAAACGGATGAAGCAAACAAAGTAGCACTGTTTGATTTACAACATGATACCTATTTATTTGACTACAAAACAATATATTGGTGAGTGCCATGAATTATTAATTGAACTTCATCAATTTATGCATCCAACAATGCCTTACTTTAAGTCACAGAATGCTGAGACAAATATAAACTATTTTTAGACTTGTTTTTAGAGCATAAAAAATTTACTTGATTGCTCTGTTTGCTTCATATCTGCAAATGAGTTAAAATGCTGTCAGTTCCACTTTTAAGGGATGTCAGTGGGTGAGGCAGGCAGCGATCCACAACCCAGAGTGCATTCGGGTATATTTTTAATACTGTTTGAGGGCTCTGGAAAAGAAATACTATTCATAAAGATTACATAGAGCCATTTTACTTAGACCTCAGTGCTAATGCATTGTCTGGGCATCTCTCCAGGCAGTCTCTCAAGCATTTCAATGCGGGGGTCAGTCTGTCAACTGCAGAGGTCTCATACTTTCAAATATGCCCCAGTCTCCCTACACATGCTGGGGGGATGTATATGCGCCCTTTTAATTATATTTTTCTATTATGTACGCACCAGCTAAAAATGAACTCAGCCACACATCTAATACAGCGTGTTTTGTACATATTTGTAGGTTGTCGGCTAAAACAGGCCCCAATCACTAAGCATTTAAAAGATCTTGAAACCTGCTCCACTAGTCCCTGTTGGCCACTAATGAGTTAATTGGCCCTTCACCCACCAAGCTTTTAAAAGCATGGACGCACCGATATCAGAGGTTGTGTTATTTACGGTGATAATGGAGGCAAACTGCACAGAGCAGAGCGCATACATGTTGCCAGCCCTTCTCCTATCAGCATCCATTTTGCCGCCTGTTGTAAACAGCTGGGTAAACTGCAGTGAGCTCTCTGAGCAGGAAGTCAAGGCCTGTTGTTAGTATTCATCAGCAGTGGAAATCCCCACAAATGCTCTCTAATAACCTACATTGTTAATGAGTCACTGTATCAGAAAAAAAGAGGTTGACATACAGCCTCTGAAATAAATGATCACTGCACAAAAAGACCAATATCAATTGTGCTTCAAACCTGTGACACATCCCCATCAAATGAAACACAGTAAGAAGACCCCGGCAATAAATGGGAATCCGGAATGTGCATTAAAGAGGCTTTGGAGCAATTGTCTTTGACAGTTGGCATTACAATATGCATTGCAACTCTGAGAAATTGGCTCAATTTAATGTAGTAAATTTCAGTCTTACCTCTGTTTCATGTGTCATAGGGTTGAATCCACAGAGATTGCAGACAGTGTTCTTGCATTCGGTACAGGTGTTGTAGTTGGGAGTTTCCTTGGAACCCACGTTGAGTTGCACCTTGCAGAGTGGACAGGTAGACTGAACAGCATTGGGAACTGCTTGAGAGGATGCTGCGGCTTTTGGAGGCTCTGATGGGACCTCCATTTTCACTTGAACTGATCTAAGGGGCTTGTTCTGCTGAGGTGGCTCTGCATTCTTCCTCTCCGCTTTAGGAGCAGCAGTTGGTTTGGTCTCCTTTGCGGTAGGTATCTTAGGAGACGCCTGGGCTGCTGCAGACACCTTTGGGGAAGATGGTGGTGTGGTGCGGTGCTCATCCTGAACAGCTGAGGAGATCAAAGTGGATGCAGAGCTGAAGATGGAGGAACCAAAGCCAAACATCTTACCAGACATTGACTCCTCAGGCTTTGATGGTGTAGACTGAGATTTGGGACCACCAAATCCAAACAAGCCTCCTGACTCTTGCTTTACTGGTTGCTTGGTGTCTGGGATGGCGCCACTCTGCCTGCGTACAGGCATGAGTTCGTGTAATGGTTCTGATGTTTTTCGATTCTCCAGTGGTGCTTTTTGACCAGAGACTGAGCCAGCTTGTGGTTCATTGCCTGCTGCTTTGGCAGCTTTAGCTTTTGATGAATCAGGCTCTGAATTTGGTGTTCCTGCTGAGGGCTGCTCAAGCTGTCCTTGTTGTGAAATCTTTTGTACTAGAGGTGATTGGACAAGGACTGAAGTTGGTTTGTCCATTGGCTTCTGGTCCTGCTGTGAAGCCACAGCCAGAGATACATCTTTTTTGGGGGATGGGGATGGGTTTTCTTTTAGTGTTTCAGGTGGCATTGGCTCAGTTTTTGGTGAAGCTGATGTAGGCACCGTTTGTTGGAAACCAGCAGGTGTAGGAGTCTTCTTGTGTGGAGGTGCAACCGATGCAGAAACCTTCGGTGAAGCTGGTGGTGTGGTACGGGGCTGGTCCTGAACAGTTGAGGTGATTAAAGTGGATGCAGAGCTAAAGATGGAGGTCCCAAAGCCAAACATCTTCCCAGACACCGACTCTTCAGGCTTGGATGAGGCAGGCTGCGATTTAGGACCACCAAAGCCAAAGAAGCCTCCTGTCTCAT
Organism: Novumbra hubbsi; assembly: GCA_016801125.1. Taxonomy (NCBI): domain Eukaryota; kingdom Metazoa; phylum Chordata; class Actinopteri; order Esociformes; family Umbridae; genus Novumbra; species Novumbra hubbsi. The sequence goes on from JACXGK010001796.1 coordinate 33,562, forward strand.
GTTTGGGGGGCTGTGCATGTAGAGATGGTCCAGCTTTGGCTGGAGAGGTCCCACCTTTATGAGGCTGCTGCTGAGAGTTTTCAGGCTTGACATTTGGTGCCACTGCTGGGGGTTGCAGTGGCTTGCCTTGTGGAAGAGTCTGCTGCTGTGGAGTTAATTGGGCAGGTGTTAGATCTGGTTTATCTGGCTTTTGGTCCTGCTGTGAAGACAATGCTGTAGAAACCTCCCTGTGTGGTAAGCCTGGCACCATGTTATCCTCTTTAACTGAAGCAGCAGTAACTGGCTCCTTTTTGGGTGAAGCCATTTTAGGGTTCACTGTTTGGGGACTACCTGTTTTGGGAATCTCCTTCTGTTGAAGTGCAACTGCTGAAGACAATTTTGGGGATGCTGGTGGTGTGGGGCGAGGCTCGTCTTGAACAGCTGAGGCGATTACAGTGGATGCAGAGCTGAAAATTGAGGAACCAAAGCCTAACATTTTCCCAGACACTGATGGCTTTTTGGGAGCATGCTCATAGCCTAGCTCATTTGTGGGCAATACTGTAGTGTCCTCATTTTCAGGACGGACTTGTGTGGAGACTTTGCTTGGCAGTGGTTTTATCATGGAAGGATCTGGAGGATCGACTCCTCCAAGTGCTCTCTGCATCTGGCAATTTAGACACAACCACTCCTTCACCTGAAAGAAAAATATATTATTGATTTAAGTACACTCAGTGGGATGGATTTTACATTTCAAAAACGACAATGAAGATATGAACATATTCATTTTATATTTTGCAATAGTAAGCAATAAATTATAGTTATACCTCTGTCACATTCGGCAGTGGATTGAATCCACAGCGGTTGCAGACGATTTGCTTGCATTCGGTACAGGTGTCGTAGTTCTGAGGGTCTTTTGAGCCAATGTTGAGTTCCATCTTACAGAGTGGACAGGTGGATTGGTTTGATTTGTAAGCTGGTTGTGAGGAGTAGGCTCCCTTTTGAGGCTCTGATGTTTGTGTGTCTTCTTTAACCTCTTTTGATATGAGGACCTGGGCCTGCTGTTGCTCCACATTCGTATCTGCTTTCTGTAGAGCAGGTGGTTTGATCGCTATTGCAGAGGAGATTTTTGGAGAATCCTTGATAACTGCAGAAAGCTTTGGGGAAGCTGGTGGTGTGGTACTGGGCTTGTCCTGGGCCGCCGAGGTCATGAAAGTGGATGCAGAGCTGAAGATGGAGGAACCAAAGCCAAGCATCTTCCCAGAAACCGAGTCTTCAGGCTTTAAGGGGGTAGACTGAGATTTGGGACCACCAAAACCAAATAAGCCTCCCGATTGCTGCTTTGATAGTTGCTCTGTGGTTGGAATAGCACTGCTTTGCCTACGCCCTGGCTGATTAGGCTGCTGTGGAGGATTCTGTGGTTCTGATGTTCTACGATTATGTTGTGCCTTAGAAGCAATTGCTGGACTTGCTGGTTTCTCAGACTGCTGCTTTAGGGGAGAGATTTTGGGTTCAGTGCGTTTTTGCGTCTCGGGATCCTGCAATTGTTGAACAGCCTCTTTCTGATTGGTTGGTGTGGCTGGTTGTTCCACCAACTTTTGGAAAACATCTGGTTTCTGTTTATCACGTGAGATATTATCCATTGGAGTCATTTCTTTTGTTGTTTTTTTTGTTTTGGGTGAATCTGGAATGGGTGACTGCTGGTTTAGTGTTGGAGCTGGAGGTTTCCCCTCTTTAGTCTCTAGTGCTGCCAAAGACGGTGCTTCCTTCTTTTGTTGTAAACCTTCCTCTGATTGCACAGCTTCTCTATCTTCAGTTGAACCTAAAGTCAAGGTCACTTTTCTGTGAGGTGACCCTTCCAGTATAGCTTCATGCTGCTTCTGAGATGAGGCAGGGGCTGAGGATACTGACTCTTTGGTGAGAGGTAAAGCAGGCTTTTTATGGAGTGGTAAACCCATAGTGGAGACCTCTGTGATGAGTGGGGAAGCAGAGGTTAGGATCTCTTGAATGAGATTTGAGGCTGGAGTTGGTTCCTCTTTGATGAGAGTGGACGTAAGACTTGGTTCATCATTGATGAAAGTGGAGGCAGGAGTTGGTTCTTCCTTAACAAAAGGTAACGTTGGTGCTTCCTTGGTAAGGGGAGTGTCTTTTTGGAGTTCGAGGATTTCCTTTTGAGCTGCCGAAGCTGTGGGGGTGTATTCTTTAAGTGTATAAGGTGTAGAATCCTTGTTAAGCGGGGCTGTGTTTTTCGTCATGGTTGGTCCTGGGTGTTCCATTACACCATGCGATCTATGCATCTGGCAGTTCAGGCACAGCCATTCCTTCAGCTGAAAAAAATATAAGTAAAATTTAAAACATCAATGTAAGTATATTGTTAAACGAAAAAATAATAGACCATATGCTCAACATATATTTTAGAGAATCTTCTCGAAGAAAACAATATACAGCTCTGTAAAAAAAATTAGACCACTTTCTCTTTCCATTACCAAAAATTGATGAGGAAAGTTTTGAGTGAGGAATCGAAAAGTAACATTTGAAATGGTCTCTTAAATTGAACCTTTCTGTTACTCACTCAAAGAGGTGCAATGGTCTCTTCATTTTTTCCAGATATGTATGTAGAATACATACAGCTTGATATCATTACCTCTGTAACATTGGGCATGGGGTTAAATCCACAGAGGTTGCAGACCGTGATTTTGCATTCAGTACAGGTGTTGTAGTCAGGAGGGTCCTTGGAACACATGTTAAGTAGCACCTTGCAAAGTGGACATGTAGACTGGTCTGTTTTGGGAACTGGTTGGGAGGATGCTGCTCCCTTTGGCTCTGGTGGTATTTTTCCCACTTTGTCCTGCAATGGGGAAAACATAGCCTGCTGGTTTTGCTCAACTTTCTTCTTCACTGCTTCAGCAGGGTGTTTGGTCTCCTTTGCAGGTGGGATCTTGGCTTGCGCATCTTTAGTCATCTTGGGTGAAGTTGGCGGTGTTGTATGGTGCTCATCCGGAACAGCTGAAGTGATCACAGTGGAAGCTGAACTAAAGATGGCTGAACCAAAGCCAAGCATCTTTCCAGACACTGACCCTTCAAGCTTTGAAGGGGCCTGTTCAGATTTAGGACCACCAAAGCCAAAAAGGCCTCCTGACTCTCCCTTGTGGGTGTGCTCTGTGGCTGGGTCGGCGCTACCCGGCTTATGTCCTGGGCTGGATTGCAGTTGTGTTTTCTGAGATTCAGATGTTCTCCTGTTCTCCAGTTTTGCTTTCTGAGAAGGTGCTGGGTATGCGAGCTCTTGACTCTCAATTTCATTAGCAGCTTCCGTTTTTGATATTTCAGCTACAAAAGGAACTGGTTTACTTTGAGCATAGCCTGGGGTTGGACTGTCTTTCTTCGCAGATACAGCAGGTGTTACAACAAATGGTTGCAGCGCAGGCTTTTTGTAGGGTGACAGTTCCATTGCAGAATGTTCCGGGGGTTCCATGCCGCCAAGCGCTCTCTGCATCTGACAGTTTAGACACAGCCACTCCTTAACCTAAAATAGTAATGCTCTGTTAAATACATGGCACAAAAAATTAAGGGAACACTGAAATTACACACTGGGTTACGATGAACTAAATGATACTTATACAGTTGAGTTATACTGTGATGATTACATGTTCCCTTACATTTTTTAAGCAGTGCGGACACATAACTCAACAGACAAAAGAATATAGGTTTCATTTGCATGACTAGTGAGAAGATCTGTGTGAAAATCTAAATGTATTATCTCTTGCATAGACTACTTTAAATAGTAACTCAGATACTTAAACAATGGCAAATAGAAAGAGCCAACATAATTTGCATAGTTGACAAAACACGTTAATGTTCAAATCATGTTCTATTAAATTGCGTTTTTGTGTCAAGATATCTGCCACATCTCTGAGTTTATTTCCAAACCAGTGAACATAAGGGTATATCTTGTAACCATCTCAATAACTTAATCCATCTTGTATCAGAAACGAAGCATGCAGCAATATAGCAAAAGTAAGCTTTAATTTACTCTTACCTCTGTTTCGTGTGGCATGGGGTTGAATCCACAAAGGTTGCACACTATATTCCTACACTCTGTACAGGTGTTGTAGTTGGGAGGGTCCTTGGAACCCATGTTGAGTTCCACCTTGCAGAGTGGACATGCGGAGTGGGCTGCTTTGGGAACTTGTTGAGAGGATGCTGATTCCTTTGGAGGCTCTGATGAAAGCTCATCCACTTTGTCCTGAACTGTTGGTGGGGCATTGGTCTGCTGGATTTTCTCTGCCTTCTTGTCCTCCGCTTTTTGAGCAGCAGGTGGTTTGTTCACTTTTGCAAGGGGGATCTTTGGGGAAGACTGGGCTGCTGCCGACACCTTTGGGGAAGATGGTGGTGTGGTGCGGTGCTCATCCTGAACAGCTGAGGAGATCAAAGTGGATGCAGAGCTGAAGATGGAGGAACCAAAGCCAAACATCTTCCCAGACACCGACTCGTCAGGCTTTGAGGTGGCAGGCTGAGATTTAACACCACCAAAGCCAAAGAATCCCCCTGACTGCTTGGGGGGCTGGGCCTGTGGTGGTGGCACAGATTTCGCAGGAGAGGTCCCACCTTTACGAAGCTGTTGCTGTGACTTTGCAAGCTCAGTTATTGGTGCAACAGCTGGGGGATGTGTAGGCTGACTGTGAGGTTGTGGGGTCTTCTGTTGTGGAGGATGTTGACCTGGGGTTGAAGTTTTTTCCACAGGTTTCTGGCACTGCTGTGAAGCCACTGCCGGAAAAGCCCCATGTTCCTGTGATGTGCCTGTTGTAGAGGTCTCCTTCTTTTTCACTGAAGCTAGGGTCTCTGGATCTTCTTTTGGTGTGGCTGGTATAGTGACCATTTTTTGGGCACCATCTGGAAAGGTAGCCTCCTTCAGTTCAGGTATAACAGGTGCAGACACCTTGGGAGAAGTTGGTGTTGTGTGGAAGGCTTCTTCTTGAACAGTTGAAGTGATCATGGTAGACGCAGAGCTGAAAATACCAAACATTTTCCCAGAAACTGACTCTTCTGGCTTTGAGGTGCTAGACTGAGATTTAGGAATACCAAAGCCAAATATGCCCTCTGACTCATGCTTTGGGGGTTGATTTGTAGCTGGGAAGGCACTGCTCTGCTTATGCCCAGGGCTGGGCTGCTGTTGTAGTTTCTGCGATTCTGATGTTCTCCGGTTCTCCATGGTAGCTGTTTTAGCAGATGCTGGGCTTGCCAGCATCTCAGTTTCGGCTGCATTGGCATTTGATACTTCAAATGCAGGGGTGACTGGTTTACTTTGAGGGACACCTGGGCTTGGACCGTCTTTCTTTGCAGATGCCGCAAGTGTTGCAATGTCCTTTTTGGCTGCACTGGGTGTTGGAGCGTCCATTGCAGATGCAGACCCCTTGTTGGGAGACAGTTTCATCATGGAGGGTCCTCCTCCAAGTGCTCTCTGCATCTGACAGTTCAGACACAGCCACTCCACCTGCTGAAAGAATAATGCTGAGTTAGGTTCATAGAGGATTCCATGGTATCTTTCGGAGATACAAAAGTTCAATTAATGTAAAGCTAACTTTACTCATTTCAGTAAATTTACATAGGAAGTAACACAGCTGGTATATATTTCTATTTGCTGATCAATGCATCAGGTAGGTTACTTTAAGTTGAATCTAGTAATGGGTAACACATTATTTGGAGAGTCACAATTGTCTGTCAATCACCTACACACCTACAATACAAACTGACCTTATACAGACTTCAGAAAGATTAGAAAACATCCAACTGCAACATCCGCTTCAACAGGTACCTTATACTGGTCATTTCTAAAGTCACTACTACCTTTGTTTGTTATTTCTTTAAGTTATCTGCAGCTAATGCCTAGAATGAACTACCAAAACCATGGCACACATAAAATGAATGGCAATAGACCTACCTGCCCAAGAAAACCTTGGACATATCATGACTAACCAACGAAAACACCTGTGGCAAGAAAGAGGGGCAGCCCCTTGTCGAAGATGCAAAAATAACAAATATGGACAGGTATGAGAGACCAGTTATTGTCAATCATACTATAGGTTCTTAAAATGAAGCCCCCAATAAAAAAAACATTTCCTGCACGCCTTCTACATGCTGAATTGCCACATCGTCAAATGAAAAAAGCAAGCACAGCGCAGAATTATGTGCCTGATTTGCAAGCAATTGATTAATGGCACTTGGTGCTGAATCTCTGCTGAGCAACTATTCACTTATCCGGTAACTCAGCAAATAATAAAATTGTTCTAAGGACAAACTTGCTGTAAGAGGCAGATTATTTCCACAACCTTCTCAAATTCCCCTGATAGCCAAGTATGCGAGGAGAGAAATTGGCCAAACTCAATTACATATATTGAATCAAAGTTAGTTATAGATAAATGTAATTTCTAGTACATGATAATTAACGCATAATGTTTTGACAGTTGTCTGGTGTTTTACAGGCCTGCATTGAAACTAGGCTATGTTTTGTAGGTACTATGCTTGTTTATTAAGTATGAATGTTCTTTATTATGTTATGTTTTGTGTGCATCCAAGGAACAGTAGCTGTCGCTTTTAGCTGTAGGTAATGGTGGTAAGAACCAAATTCCAAATTTTTCATCAATAAAATTATGTGACTTTGGGTGAGAAAACAAATACAAATGAAACATCTTGTAGGTGTATATTTCTCAAATGAAATTAAAGATAAGGTCAGATTATATTTCACTAGTATAATATGCTTTATATAGCCCTTAAAGATGTAATAGGAACCCTGGGATACACAGTTACTTGAAGTACATTTGGGGAATAATAAAATAAAAAATACATGCATGCATATAATCAAAACAGAATGTATTGACATTTCATGATTTAAAAAAAGAAATCATTGATGATAATGCTAGTTAGAATTCTAAAATAAACAATAGCTTGCTGAAAGCAGCAAATGTAAATGGTCAGCATGGCTTACCTCTGTTTCATGTGGCATGGGATTAAATCCACAGAGGTTGCAGACTTTATTCTTACACTCCGTACAGGTGTTGTAGTTGGGGGGGTCCTTGGAACCCATGTTGAGTTCCACCTTGCAGAGGGGACAGGTGGAGTGGGCTGTTTTGTGAACCGGTTGAGAGGATGCTGCTTCCTTTGGAGGCTCCCCAGGAAACTTGTCCACTTTGGCCTGAACTGATGGGGGGACCTTGGCATCCTCTGGTTTCTGAGCAGCAGGTGATTTAGTCTCCTTTGCGGGGGGGATCTTTGGAGAGGCCTGGGCTGCTGCAGACACCTTAGGGGAAGCTGGCGGTGTGATTCGGTGCTCGTCCTGAACAGCTGAGTTGATCAAAGTGGATGCAGAGCTGAAGATGGAGGAACCAAAGCCAAACATCTTCTCAGACACCGACTCTTCAGTCTTTGAGGGGGCCGGCTGAGATTTAGCGCCACCAATGCCAAAGAAAGCCCCTGCCTCTTGCTTGAGGGGTTGTGTGGATGGAAGGTTACTACTTAGCCTACGCCCAGGCTGATTTAGATGCTGTGGTTGTTCATGAGGTTCTGATGATCTCCGGTTCTCTTGTGCTACCTTCTGAACAGACCCTGGAGAGATCCCAACTTTTGGAGGTTGCTGCGGAGTCTTCCAAGGTTCTGCTTTCATTGCCCCTGGTAGTGTCTGCTGAGGCTGGGCATGGGAAGTTTTCTCCTGTGGTTGTGCAATACCCCCCTGCCTTGACAATGATGGTTCTACTGGTTTTATATGGCCTACAGGTTTCTGGTCCTCTTTTGAAGTCAATGCGGGGGAATCTGGATGTATATCTGTTGTCTCTTTTTTGGGTGACACTGGAATTGATGCACCTTTTTGAATACTAGCTGTTGAGGGAGTATCCTTCTTTTGAGGTGCAACAGGTGCAGACACTTTAGGAGAAACCGGAGGTGTGACACGGGGCACATCCTGAAGAGCTGATGTGAAAACAGTAGATGCAGAGTTGAAGATGGAGGAACCAAAGCCAGTCATCTTACCAGACAGTAATTCTTCAGGCTTTGAATGGACAGAGTTAGGGGCTAGACTCACTGGCTCTTTTCTGGGTGAGGCTGGAACAGTGGCTACTTTATGCGGAGCAGAGTGAGATTGAGTGTCTATTTTTTGAGGAGCAGCAAGAGCTGAGACTTTGTTGGGTGATGGCTGAGGTTTCATCATGGGCAGCCCTGGAGGTTCTATTACTCCAAGTGCTCTTTGCATCTGACAGTTCAGACACAGCCACTCCATCACCTGAAACATATTCACATTGTGAGAAGAATACAAAGTTGGTTGTATGCTACAACTGGTTTTACTACGACTGTATCTATTTATGTGGAAAGCATCCCAAGAAAATGTTTTTCTGCAATGAGACCTTCCATTTAATTCTTTTAGATACACTGTATATCATCCAGCTAATTGGAATACATCATCCTTGTTTTTTTGTGCTTTAGTGACTTGTACTAGGTTTTAGCTAAGTTGAAAATGTGTAATACACATGGTAGTGAAAGAGAAGTATTTTAACCATACGAACATTTACTTCTAATCAAAATAGTACAATGCTAGAGGTTGTATAATTTATTAGGGTCAATTGCTACGCTAGGGACTTTAAATTACTACACTAGGGGCATTGTTTCTCTTTTACAAATGCCAGAAAAAGTCACTAAAATAAAATACCGTATAGAAGAAAATCCCAATTTATTCATGAAAGCTAAACCATGATCTGACTCAGAAGTTCTTTTCGAATTAACAAGTTGTGTACAGACCATTGTTGAAATGTCAAACAGAACTGTTTGAACAGAACTAAAACACACTGATCAACATGTACAGACATTACAAATCCGACAGATAACCTTAGTATCAGGATCCCAGGTAAAATCCTAAGGCTCTGTACTGCAGTCCTGAGGAACCCTTGCCTTGCTACCCTAACACCTTGCTACGAATAAAGCCACACCATGCTGGTCTGTCCCTGGGACTCCAGCGGGGCGGTGACTTTTGGCTAGAGGGCAGGCATTGACGGCAAGGATTAACTTACTATAACACTCTAGCAACTCTATTAGGTGGGTTGGATGCCCTCTAGCTAAGACTGCTATTATAGTGCACAATATCTCACATGCAGATTTGGTTTACCTTCCTGGTTGGACAAACATGGTTTAGTGGTATAATTGGATGCCACAATCACAATGGATCCTATTCCACACTCTGAATTGTCCAATAAAAAAGAGAGCCTTGTCTAAATCATAATGAAGCAGTACTTACTAATTTACACAGCAATAAAGTGATATATGTTGTTTTACCTCAATAGCGTTTGGCATAGGGTTGAATCCACACAGGTTGCAGACCGTATTCTTACACTCTGTACAGGTGTTGTAGTTGGTATTGAGTTCCACCTTACAGAGTGGACAGGCTGACGTGTCTGCTTTGGGAACAGGTGCTGCCGCCTTTAAAGGCTCTGGCGATTTTTTTTCAACTTTGGCCTGTCCTGGTTGGGGGACCTTGTCCTGTTGGGGTTGCACTGCTTTCCTCTCCTCAGGTTTCTGAGCAGCAGGTGGTTTGGTCTCCTTTGCGGTAGGTATCTTAGGAGACGCCTGGGCTGCTGCAGACACCTTTGGGGACGATGGTGGTGTGGTGCGGTGCTCATCCTGAACAGCTGAGGAGATCAAAGTGGATGCAGAGCTGAAGATGGAGGAACCAAAGCCAAACATCTTCCCAGACACTGACTCGTCAGGTTTTGAAGGGGCCGGCTGAGATTTAGCACCACCAAAAATAAATAAACCTCCTGATTCCTGTTTGGGGTGCTGGGTCTGTGGTGTTACAGCCTTGGCAGGAGAGGCTCCACCTTTTGGTGGTTGTTGCTGAGGTAATGTAGTGGCATTACTCTGCTTACGTTCGGGTTTACCTTGCTGCTCTTGTGGTTTCTGAGACTCTGATGTTCTCAGGTTTACCTGTGATGCCTTCTGAACAGGATTTGGACTGGACAGTTTCTGTGGGTGTGTTGTGTTAGCAACCTCTGGCTTGGGTCGCTCCACTGCTGATGTGGCAGGCTTTCTCTGCGGGGAGCCTGGTGTTGGAGTGTCTTTCTTCTGGGGAGCACTAGCTGAGATAGATGCCTTCTCAGGTAGCAAACCTTTGTTGGTAGGGGGTCGGGGTTCAATCACGTGAGGTGTGGAGTGTTCCATTCTTTTCATCTGGCAATTCAGACACAGCCACTCTTTCACCTGAAAACATAGGCCAAGTGTTAAGATGGCGAAACCACATAATCTTACATAGTTAAATACTAATAACTTGAATAAGCCTGCAATAATAAATATGTTGCTGGTCTCCTTTCTAAGAAACACCATCATGAAAAGGTTTACAGTACCATGAGATTGGAAGTCCCCCTTTCAGATTTCCTCTATTTTTATTGTTGTGCACTAACCTAACGATCGGACCACCAAACCAATGGGCAACACCGTGCATTTCTCTCCCATAGAAACTTTGAACAAAATCCATCCCCAGTCAACCTCCATTTATGGCAATACACTGATCCTCATGCATTTTTTATGCTGCCGGTGATTATATTCACTTCATAGTCTTACAGTCGCCTGTTTTTTCTGTATTGTATTGTAAAGATTGTTAATGCATGATTTGCATCAAATGCCACTTGTGGATTAAAACCATATCATGTTTTATTTTTCTATAAAGCATTTTTTTTGTTTGACAGCAAAACACTGGGAAGATTAGGAAAAACCGAAAACTAAAAATAACTTGGGAACCATTTGTAAACACCATTGTTCAACATTGCTTGTTGCCTGCACTATGTCAATGGGCAAGGAGACTTCAGGTCTACAAACATACATGTGCACTGCGTCTCATTCTGTTAATCTGTTCTTTGATAGGGATTCAGCCCTCCTGAGGAAAGCACATGATGGAGACAATTAAACCAAAGTGCTTGTGTGCAACCAAATCAGTAGAGCTTGTGAGCAACAATTTCCCACTCCTCCCAATACCCTCTGGAAAGATAAAGCCCCTCTGTTATACTGGGGGAGTTGCTGGTCTGCATAATTCAATGTTAACCAATCTCATCAGCTCTGTTCACCAACTTACAGATGAAACTGTTCCAAGCATACCATTATGGTGTTGCAAAGAATGTCTGGAACACCTAAATGATCTTAAACACAATACTTATTATATAATCAACCCACAAGACCATTGTCACAAAACTACACCCAGCAAATGACATCCAGGAGAGAATCACACAACTTCCTGCAATTCCTGGCACGTCATACATAGAGCCCAGTCGATAAATCGGTTGGTCAAATTAATCGGACGATATTTGCAGTTTGCCAACATAATTGTTGGCGATAATATATTTGTCTTGTAATTCCTTATTTGTTCTGAAGAGGGCACTCTTTCACTGGATATACGTTTGGGGCCTACAAAAGGATAACCCACAACCTTAAAACAGTGGGAGGGAAGACAACAATCTGCTTTTAAGGTGGTTTTAAATAGAAGCTTTTCAGTGTAAAAAAGTCTCACAATAACTGTTACATTAATTTAGAGTAGTACTGGTAATGACCGGTACTGAAGTTTGCAAGTAATGTAGCTAGTTACAGTACTGTTTATGCAGTGACTATGAAATGGAACTGACTTTGACCATGGGACTTAATTCGTCAAACGTAAGGATGAAGTTATTTTGCTACCCTTTTTTGCCAGCTATTCAGTCTTTTTATGCGGGAGATAGGTAGCTAGCGAGCTAGCTATCTAATGGGACATATCATTTTGTTTGTATTCGGGACAGCTAAGTACCGATAAAATATCTATGTTTACTTTCTGCCAATACACAGCTGGGCATCGGATAAAGCTGGTGCGTCTGCAACTGCACTTAACAATTTCCACAGAAATTGTAGCTTTTCTAGTGGTTGCTACAATTGCAGTACGGACCGGTTGTTCAATAACAATTACCGCTTTCTGTTGAACATTGGGAAATACATTGTATCTGTGTCAGTAATTGTTCATTAGTTGCAAGATTTGCAAACTTATTTATATTAAAACATTTATAGAACTATCTTGAAAAGGTTACGTATGGACAGTAAAGAAAGCGCACAATTCAAGTCAATACGTATATTTTTTATTGGATTACGTGTATTAATGGATCATTGGCAAATAAACATATTTTTTCAGTGAACGATGATGACCGAATCGCATTGGTGAAACGATCACTTTATTTGGTTAAATGTTTTTTAATTACAAATGTTACGTTTAAGAATTGTAGCAATACTTTTATAGTGCTAATCAGGGGCGCAACTGCACATTTGCTGAGGGGTATGCTAGATCAATTTTGGCCCCCCCTAATCTCCAATCAGTCGGGCTCTTGTCCTACAGACATTTCTGTTTGCAGGGTACCTGCATCACACAAGATCAAGTATCTGTGAACTGTCCTTGTCATGCTACCCTATCATGAGCATAGGATTACAAAGTCCTGTACCATGTTCTGCAAATAACCTAGAAGACAGAGTATCCATTTAGAGCACCACCCAAAATGGTGTTCCCTGCCAGATGATCCCTAGAGAGGCCTGAGCGCAACGCAGCAAAGGGTTAAGATTGCTACATCAACAGCAGTTCTCAACGTTGCAAACTTAATTACTGCAACATCCATTACAGCATGGATATAGAGGGATTGTCTAGCTAAAACCATTATACAAAGTGTATCTCTCCCACCCAGAAACTATCGCAAAGCATGGCAGTGAGGTTAAGATGGAAACAATTATTATTCTACCTTGTGGAAAATAGTAAAACTGAAGAAATGCTCTTGAATGCGTAGGTGTATCCGCACTTTGTTTGTTTTTCCAACTGAGAATAACAGCACTCTCAGAGTTCAAACCCCCATTTCATGCAAGCATATATATTGGGACAATTCACCTTAAAGCAAATATAACAAGCATAAAAGCCAGTATTTAGTCACAAATGCTTACAAAAACATAATTGAATCTTTGACCAACTGATATCACCAAACTCTTAATATCCTTTAAGATGCTTTGCAAAGCCTTTACCGCAGCCATTTTGAGCTTGTGCTTGTTTTGTTATCAACAAATACAACACAGTGGTGCTCAAAATTGTGTGAACTATTTTGCATTCTGCATTTGGTATGACATGATCAGATTTTCTTGTCCAAAAAGTGGATTAAGAGAACACAATTAAACAAACGAGAAAAAATATTGTAGTGCCAAAGGCATGTACCTTTGCTTTCAGTATCTGGCGAACATAAATGTTTCCGGTAGCTGTTGATAGCTGTTGAGGAATTTTAGACCATTCCTAAGTACAGAACAGATTTAACTCTTGGATGAGGGCGAGTTTCCTCACATGAACTGCTTGCTTCAGGACCTTCCACACCATTTCAGATTAAGGTCAGGACTTTAGCATTGCCATTGCAAAACATTAACTGTATTCTTCTTTAACCAGTATTTGGTAGAACGACTTGTGTGCTTAGTGTTGTTGTCTTGCTGCATGAGCCACGTTCTCTTGAGATTCAGTTCACGGGCAGATGTCCCGACATTTTCCTTTAGAATTCTCTAGTATAATTCAGAATCTATTGTTCCATCAATGATGACAAACCGTCCTGGCACAGATGCAGCACAACAGGCTCAAAGCGTGATACTACCGCCTCCATGCTTCACAAGAATAAGGTTCGTGTGCAGGAATTAAGTGTTTTTTTTTTCACCTAACAAAACATTTCTCATTTAAACCAATAACTTCTATTTTGCCACCCACAAAACATTGTTTTCAATAGCCGTCTGGCTTGCCCACTGGATCTTGAGCAAACTGCAAACGGGCAGCAATGTTCTATTTTGACAGGAGTGGCCATTTACACCATTGATGTTCAGTGTTCTGCAGATAGTGTACTCCTGAACACTGACAATAACTAATTTGGGAGATGCCTTCAGTGGCTTGGAAGTTACCCTGGTTTTCCGATCGTTGTTGGTCGAACATCCCTTGGTAAAAATGGTCTTCATTTTCCTCCGTTTGTACACAACCTCTCTGACAGTGGATTACTGGAGTCCAAAGTCTTTAGAGATGGCTTTGTAACATTTTCAAGCCTGATGAACATCAACAACTCTTTTTCTGTGATCCTCAGAAATCTTCTTTGTGCTAAAGTACACTGCCTCAAATGTGTTGGGAAGATCTTTGTTAGATCCCTGTTGTTTCAATAAAAACAACAGGAATCAATCAAAGGTTGCCCACTGACACCTGATCGTCATCCCACTGATTGAAAACAATTGACTAATTTTACGTTAAAATTGACTGCTTATACTGGAGCACAGGTGTCAATGATTTTCACTCTAAATTTGTACAGTACTTGATTGATTAATTAGGTAACTAATTGATTAGGTTCTCCCCTAGGTCTGTTTAGGACCAATCTGGTAACCAATTTGAAGGAAAAAACTAAAACCAGCATAAACTAGGCCTTTCTAGAGCTCAAAATTATTTTGCCACTCGTATATATGTAGTAAAGGATGATAATATAAGAATAATATTTTATTCTCATTTGTTTCAATGGGTTATATTTATTAACGTTTTGGCAATGTGATGATGTTTTAGGTCACATTTGTGCAGAAACACATAACTTTCAAAAGAGTTACAAGCCCGCTGTAAATACAGCCACAGAGCAGTAAAAATAAAATAAATGTTTTACCTCTGTTTCATGTGGCATGGGGTTAAATCCACAGAGGTTGCAGACCTTATTCTTACAGTCCGTACAGGTGTTGTAGTTGGGGGGGTCCTTGGAACCCATGTTGAGTTCCACCTTGCAGAGGGGACAGGTGGAGTGGGCTGTTTTGTGAACCGGTTGAGAGGATGCTGCTTCCTTTGGAGGCTCCCCAGGAAACGTGTCCACTTTGGCCTGAACTGATGGGGGGACCTTGGCATCCTCTGGTTTCTGAGCAGCAGGTGATTTAGTCTCCTTTGCGGGGGGGATCTTTGGAGAGGCCTGGGTTGCTGCAGACACCTTAGGGGAAGCTGGCGGTGTGATTCGGTGCTCGTCCTGAACAGCTGAGTTGATCAAAGTGGATGCGGAGCTGAAGATGGAGGAACCAAAGCCAAACATCTTCCCAGACACCGACTCATCAGGCTTTGAAGGGGCCGGCTGTGATTTTGCTCCTCCAAAGCCAAAGAATCCCCCTGACTGTTTGGGGGGCGGGGCCTGTGGTGGTGGCACAGCTTTGGCAGGCGAGGCTCCACCTTTTGGTGGTTGTTGCTGAGGTAATGTAGTGGCATTACTCTGCTTGGGTTGCCCTGGCTGCTCTTGCGGTTTCTGAGACTCTAATGTTCTCTGGATTTCCTGTGGTGCCTTCTGAACTGGCTTTGGGCTGAACGTCAGTGGGTCTGGCTTGTGTGGCTTTGCTGCTGAAGTGGCAGGCAGTGTCTGAGGGGAGCCTGGTGTTGGAGTGTCTTTCTTTTGAAGTGCAGGGGGAGTAGACGTTTTGTTGGGTTGTGATTTCATCTTGGGGTGTCCAGGTGTTTCGGAGACTCCCAGTGCTCTCTGCATCTGGCAGGTCAGACATAGCCACTCCGTAGCCTGCATGAGTTAGAAATGACATGTTTTAGCATAGAGTTTCAATTTACTCACATATTAAAATTGTATTTTTAAATTAGCAATGTTTTTTTCTACTTTCTATTGTTTTCTGTCAATTAGATGTATTGACCTTCGAATATTACTGACCTTCGAATCTGTCAATTAAATGTATTGACCTTCAAATATTACAGTAAGACTGTACTTTTCAGTACAGCCCATTGACCTCCTACTCTTTTAAGAACTGCAGTGAGCAACAATGAATGAACTGTCACTAAATCGTCTCACCCTCTTTAAGCAGCTTGCTAAGTGGCAAATACGGTCAATATTCTGATGAAATCTTACTGTATAAATACAGTAAAATAAAGTACAAATAATAGATCAAAATACTGAAAATAGAAAGTGACATACATAACATACATCCTAAAAGGTGATCTAAAGTCCAAAGATAAGAGTCAGGTGGATTATATATTTCAGTTTGATGAATTACTAATACTGGATTCATTTTGCAACTTTACAAAAAAATAGTAAAGTAAAAAGTGTGTGTGTCTAACTTGTTATCAAAATGGGAGTTTCTTTTGTCACAGAAAACACATAACAAAGGAAAACTATCAAAAAATCATTAAAGTGCAAAACTACAAATAACATAGAAAAATAATCATAAAATGCACACTAATGAGCAGCCATGACATTTTCCTTGTCTTTGTTAAACTAGTCTTATTTTGAGTTTGCTACATAATCTGGTAGGGAGTTCCATTGAACCGTGGTTCTATACAACACTGTAAGTTGTTTTTGGAGTTGTGTAATTCCTACTGGTGGCATTTCTTCTGGGGTCCATGTGTGTATTAGAACTAAGTATAAGCTGCCTTTACAAACATTCTAGGGTTTTAAATACATGTTCTTGTTTTAATAAACCATGGCAAACTAACTGGCCTGATTTGAAACTTCTTGATTAAAAATAAACCCAGTTGACAGAGTTCACAGCGCATTAAGCATTTAAAGCACAGTCAGTGTTCCACAAATTAAATTTCAACACTTGCCTAATTTCTTTCAGCATGCTCCACTGCATGAGGATCATTTGAGGATTGTTTTTACTAACATATCTTCAAATGTAATAAAGCCATGATAATCTGACTTGCAGGGCTAATGTGTCTTAAATTACCATATACCCAACACCAATGAAGTTTGTCTAAGGTAAGGCCTTATGTATTGAATTGGAATAACATTTAAGGTAGGTTGTCTATTTGTGGTAAGGCCTTATGTATTCTATTAGAATAACAATTAAGGTAGGTTCTCAATTTGTGGTAAGGCCTTATGTATTCTATTAGAATAACATTTAAGGTAGGTTCTCAATTTGCGACCGCTAAAGGTCTTTTAATGGAAATTGAACAACCGTGATCTGTTATTTACACCAGGCTAAAGCAATACGGCCCTGAGATCCAAATTCTTTGTTGATCACAGTCTTTTAATTGCTACTCTATGATGATTGAAAGATACCCGGCCCTTGACTGACCAAAGTGAAAAGTGGAAGGGCAACGGGGACAAAATTGCTTGGTGTTGATTGTACAATCTGAACCCTGCTAAAAATAATATATTTATATGTACACCAACATGTTCATCTGTCTAAACTGTGAACTGATCAACATATTAAACCCTGAATTTACCCCATTTTGCAACGCAGTGTAATTTTGTACATGTTGGATCACTATGCCAGGAAACAGAAGCAGTTTTGTAAAGAATGGAGATATTGTGGGTGACATACACACAGGCACTAGTACGGACTGGAATGAACATGAATGGTTATTGGTCAACAGTGTTTATTTATTCAATCCAAGAGGACTAGTGTTTTTCACTTTATTTTAAATGGAGAAAAATCCATGATTGTAGACCTTATGGATCCCTGGCTGAAATCCAAGCACATAGTAGAAAGCACTTGGCTCTCCACCCTCAGCCCTTGAATCAACCCTCAGCCCAGTATATACAGTAAATATTAGAGATGTGACAGTACGTCTAAACCACGGTGTGGTACATACTGCAGTTTCAGGGTCATGGTTCAGTATGGTTTCAGTACAGTGCTAAAATGTGTTGTCAACAGTTAAAGGAGATCAGTTTTAGTTTATTTGGCAAAAGATGCAACACTAACCCAGGAATAATATTAGACATATAATGGCTAATGAGAGAACAATCAAGAATACCAACTCTTTATATTTTCATAAACAAGAATTAATATTGTATATACTTGGCTCATCGAAAATAAAAAGGAGACCCTGTGTTGTGCTACAAAAATGTAACTGGCCAATGCATTGTGAACTTGTGTGTTGCTCATATAGTGTGGGTGGTACCTGCTTGCTCAAATAGGAACAAAAGGGATCAATTCGCTCGAGCACAAGGGGCTAAAACAAAATTGGGTTGTTTCTTTGCATTTCTGTGTTGCTCTGGCAATATTGGTCCTGGTGCGATGTTGGCATAGACATCTCAACTTTTGAGGCAGCTGCATTGGCTACTTATGTTGAGAAGTGCCGATATGCAGTTATTGCAAAATACAGTTATCAGCGACTCTTTATCCATCTCTGTCAGTTCTTTAATTTGTATTTTAAAGTGAGATTATCTGTCCTGTTTACACCCTGTTTAAAAATTGTAAATCATAATTTGAATAATAAATTATGATTGCAATAATAAATCATAATCATCATAAAACATCACAATTGTACTATTAATGAATCATTGTAATAATTCATCTTAATTGCAAATCATAATTGCAAATGTTGACAAACAATATTGCGATACAATTCTTATCCATAGCTTGTGGTTCTGGTATAAAGGGTTACTTACGCCTGAATCAGGAGGACTGAAACCACAGCTGCTGCAGACGACAGTCTTACACTGTGTGCAGGTGTTCTGGTTAGGTGGCTCCATGGTGTTACACACTGGACACAGGACTTTAGCCCTAGGCCCCGCTTTAGACTGGGGTTCACCAACTGCCTTCTGCTGGGGAGTAGTCCTGGGGGAACCCTGCTGCTGATGGATTGCAGTGGATTGCTGTTGAGGTCCCATAGCAGTTGCCTGTTTCAGTCCAATGTAATTAGGTTGTTGTTGAGCTCCAATCTTAGGTGAGCCTTGTTGAGCTCCGACCTTAGATGATCCTTGTTGTTGAGCTCCAACCTTAGGTGAATCTTGTTGTTGAGCTCCAACCTTAGGTGACCCTTGTTGTTGAGCTCCAACCTTAGATGACCCTTGTTGTTGAGCTCCAACCTTAGGTGACCCTTGTTGTTGAGCTCCAATCTTAGATGATCCTTGTTGTTGAGCTCCAACCTTAGATGATCCTTGTTGTAGATCTCCAACCTTAGGTGACCCTTGTTGTTGAGCTCCAACCTTAGGTGAATCTTGTTGTTGAGCTCCAACCTTAGGTGACCCTTGTGGTTGAGCTCCAACCTTAGGTGACCCTTGTGGTTGAGCTCCTACCTTAGGTGACCCTTGTGGTTGAGCTCCAACCTTAGGTGACCCTTGTTGTTGAGCTCCAACCTTAGGTGACCCTTGTTGTTGAGCTCCAACCTTAGGTGACCCTTGTGGTTGAGCTCCAACCTTAGGGGACGCTTGTTGTTGAGCTCCAACCTTAGGTAAGCCTTGTTGTGGTCCACCTTTAACAGGACCTTGCAGTTGGGGTCCACCCTTAGCAGGCTCTTGCTGCCCAGATGGTTTAGATGGTTGACCAGCCTGGCCATTCCCCTGCAGCTGAGGTCCTCCCTGTTTATGGGGAGCCTGGGCCTGATTCCCAGGGTGCTGGGGGCCTGTTCTTTGTTTCCCCCCCTCTGCATTGTCCCCAAACAAACCTCCTCTGACAGCAGAAGAGACAGAGCTGAGGGGGTTTGCCCCACTTAAGAAGTTAGAGAACATGGCAGGGTCTGTCTCTTCCTCCTCTTCGCTGGAGTCTACAAAGCTGCCTGAGTCAGAGCCAGAGCTGTCCTCTGTCTTCCCTCCTGCTGGGGCCTGGGGAGGAACTGAGGCTGGGGCGAGGGCATCTAAAGCCCCACTGCTGTCACTGCAACTGCTGCTACTGCTGCTACCTGGGCTTTCTTCTGGTTCAGCTTCTACACCAGACTTTCTACAAATATGAGAGACAGAGAAACAGTAAGAACGGGATGAGGAAGAGATATGGTCATGGGCATGGAAAAGCAATTAATGGTGGGAGGGAGGATTTGGAGGTAGGGTGGGAGAGAACGAGAGATAAAGTGAGAGAGTGAAGGAGAGAGAGTAAGTGAGAGAGTGAAGGAAAGAGAGAGAGTAAGTGAGAGAGTGAAGGAAAGAGAGAGAGTAAGTGAGAGAGTGAAGGAAAGAGAGAGAGTAAGTGAGAGAGCGAAAGAGGGAGGGGGAGAGAGAGAGGGAGGGAGTGAGGGGGAGAGAGAGGGAGGGAGTGAGGGGGAGAGAGAGGGAGGGGGAGAGAGAGAGGGAGGGAGTGAGGGGGAGAGAGAGGGAGGGGGAGAGAGCAAATGAATGAGAGAAATATGAGCATATTTCAAATTAAAAAAAATATTTTTCAACATGCTACCCCAGGCAGATTTATGATAGTAAACAAATCAAAATATCTTTTAATATATTGGAAAATAATGAGCCCCCATAATGCCTTTAATGTCTCTAAGTCGCTTCCTTATTCCTTCTTTACACCCTTATACGCCTCATTTCACATTCTAAAATCACAGACAGACATTACCCACATTCATCATTGACTGCATGACTATAGCAACAGATTGCAGATGCAACATGTACACCTTTGTTGCATCGGAGAGACAGAGAGGAAGAGGAAGAGATTGTTCAATAAAACAAGAGGCAGCAACATTCGGAATAGTGAGTAGCTTACTACATCCCATAAGAAAAATAACAATGTGGAAAAACTAAACTACAATAACTTATAGCGAACAAGAAAAATACAATGTAAATGATCCCTGACAGCCTGCATGTTTTGCAAACATTATAAACAATGTGTTTTATGAACTGACATTTTAAATAAACATACTTTCTGGGACAAATACAATTGAAAACCGGATGAATGTCAACGGATAATTATAATCTGGAAATTAAATCTCAGGGTGCATTCATCTGAGGCATTTGGATTTTCTCTACAAGTCTGTGGTTGGGTTTTCAGCACCATGGACAGGATCTCGGAGTCATGTCTGTTGTTGGTATTTCAGCAATATGGACAGGATCTCAGAGTCATGTCTGTTGTTGTTCTTTCAGCACCATGGACAGGATCTCAGTCATGTTTGTTGTTGGTCTTTCAGCACCATGGACAGGATCTCAGCGTCATTGTTGTTGATTGCGATTTATACCAAGCTAGAATCAAAGATCCCTTTCTACCTAAATAGCAATATAGGACAGGCCACTCTCCTACACAGCCATGGGAGGTAGAGACTGCATAGCCAATTCAAATGGTATGGTTGGTTATAATCACATTCAGAAACAGCTAACATACCATCAAATGTGGAATACATTATTTCACCAAACAGACAGGTAAAAGAATAGAAAATCCAGAGCCTGATTTAAAGCACAAACCCGCGTAAGCACAAACCCACACACAAAAACACACACACATAGCAAATCTGGCGTTCTCTGTAGAAACCGCAGGCACATCCGGGTAGGAGACGGCAAATGATGCATGGGAACTCAAACCTGATATGGAAATGTAATTTCCATATTTAGTCATCAGACTGAAATTGTAAGAATTGTGTTACAATTATAACCTTGAATTGCTAATATATAGTAGCAATGTTGTCTTGTCATGTTATATAAATCCTTTTTAAAATAATTACAATAAAAAATATTCTCCTTTATAACTGTTGAAGATCGAACTATTAAATGTAAAATAGGAGCATTTCACCCCCGCGTTTGGTTGTAATTAATCATTACCCAGTCCGTCAAACAGCTTGGCTATTACTCTCCAGTTGAGTATACACGACGCAATCCGCATAGTACCAGACCTCAGACATTCTAAAAACACCGATCATCGCGGAAGTGATAAGTAGGAAACCCTTCATTCGGACGTTTTTCGCTCGGTGCGCCCTTGACATTCCCCCTTCCATCACCCCATCTCGTAAAAGCCTTTATAATGTGTCGGAACCACGATCATCTCAGATCACTAAAGATAATTCAGCCCCACGCTATCAGTGGCATCCCCGCGGATAATCCAGTTCAGTTTTCCCTCCCTCTTCTTCACTCCAGCATCTTTCACCTTCCGCGGTCACAATGTCCAGCAATGTCAAACAGATGTGTGGTTCTCAGAAAAAAACAAGTAAATGCTACCTTTAATTGTTCTAGCTCTTTTGTGCCCGATGTCTCTCCCCATCTTGGCTAAGCCCTCCTCCAGTCCGCTTCTCTCTGTCCGTTTCTGAGTGTCTGGCTATCGAGGGATGGAGGGCACCGACCGAACAGCGCGAACCTAAAGCGTCCACTCAAAACACCGATTCTGCCTCGGAGGACACCGCGCATGCGCAATTCTCTGACAGCCAGGTGATCGAGATGCATCATGAAGGAACATTTAAATTAAAGGGACAAGGCGATTTGTCCGCGGCAATCAAATACTGATAAAGAGACCACAAATGCATCGCTTGAATGCGCCATATGTTTGTGTTTCTTTCACATATTTTTTGCTTTGCTTTATGTGTGCAGTGGGAAAACCAATGGCCTATGTTAAATGTATGCTGATGCGGTTGAGAAAGTCAGACTCTCAAAAGTTGTCTTTAAGCTGAACATTACCCAGTACACAGTATGGATGCACAGACTAAATATTCATAATAAGAAAGAGTTTGAACTCTGCGTTGAGGTTCTATAGTTTTTGTTTACCATTACGTTGTTTATGAACGTTCTGCCAACCAAATAGCGAAATATAGTGGCTCTTAAACATTCGCTTGTCTTACAATATGTAATGAAAACCAATTTAATTAGTTGTGACAAGAATTATAACTAAATGTCGATAATATAAAAGTATGAATTAATTAGAAATATAAAACAGAATATGGGTTTATGGACAAGGTTAAACAAGGACATTATATACACATATTCACACATATTCAATTATAACAATTTGCTGATATTTTTTTCCCATTGACATTATAGACATTTACCTTTAATCAGCGGCAAAAACTCCTATTAAATCAGTTTTCATTTCTTGCAAGAAAATAAACCGTAGAATTCAAAGGATAATATAATAACGAATACACAACCCCGTCTCCAAAAAATAGGGAAGCTGCATAAAATGTAAATAAAAACAGAATGTTTTGTTGTTATGTCATTTTGTTCTCAACATATTACTCAATGTGCAGTAAAAATTGGGATCTTTAGTGTATTTATTTTATCGAGACCTGATTTGTGATTTAAGTGCTCCCTTCATTTGTTGGACCAGTGCATGTATATATTGGTCTCCTCAGTTCCCAAGCAATGAGTGGTAAACGTGTGTTTGAAACGTCATCAAACATCAAATTAAAAATATATATATTTTTCCAAAACAATTAAATGTCTCCATTACAACATTTGATGTGTTGTCTTTGTACTATTTTCAAATAAATATAGGCATAAATTATTTGCACTTCATTGCAGTCTGTTTTTGTTTGGTTGGATGACGATTGGGGACAGCAATGTTTTATAAATAGTGCCACCTATTCTGAGTGAGATTGGCCTTGTGCTTGGGATCATTGTCTTGCAGAAAGTTAAATGTCATCCCAAGGTGAATTGCTTCAGCCATGTCCCGGCGGATGAGAAGCATCTCCCTAGCGCCACGCTGTCACCGCCATGCTTCATTGTAGTGTTGGCGTCATGACACGTGGAGGTTTGAGTTTTAGTCAAAAAGCTTTATTTTTCTATAGGCAATTACCAGATGTGCTTCTAATAGTGCTTTTTGGGTAACAACTTCATGCACACATATTGAATGTATTCAGAACAGGGAGTATGTAATCATAGCGTGATCAACATTGCATGTCGTGTCCCGGGAAGTCTCCATGCCTTCGTGCAATACAGAATATTTCCGTTGCTATAGTAATACATGTCACATGGTTTTGCACATTCTTAACTAATTAACTTTTAGCCTGAATACTTTGTCAGTCAACGTTGTGCTTTTTCGTTAGTTTCTAATTGACCACATTAGTTTCACTTTAGTAAAATGTAATTGATTCACCAGTACTGCTACTTGAGAAACATTTAATTGAAGTGACAGCAAGTCTATGTAAGGGAAATGTAACAGGAGTAACAGTATTTCTAATTGAGCGCAATTGTTTTTCCACCCCTGTCGGTCTGCCATTTTAGAGCCTTCCCTGACTGTTGTGGATATGGGGACATGCCTCTGATAAACAGCCTCTGTGATGCAAAGCCCAGCCTACAACCGTAATGTCTTTCTGCTCACTCATGCATGAAGCACAGAAACGTTTCTCTTTTACCCCCCCCCCCACACACACACACACACACACACACACTCACATGCATACAGAGCTGAATCCTCAGAAGTACTTATCACTCTCCTATTTTAATTAAAGCCTGTCTGTCAGTAAGTCAGACTAAAACATCAACCACCCAGCAAAATATTTGACAGCAATGCAGAGATCAAGTTCTTTAAAATGTACACTCCTCTAGGTTTTTTAGCTTAGAATGACCCAATCATTAACAAAAAAAATAAGACGAACAGGTTCTGTGAGATAGACTACACTTAATATAAACTCGATTAGGTCAAATGGCACTAAAACCCAGATATTGTATCTTACCTCTGATGTTTGCTTTTCAAAAAGGCAAAGCAGTTTTTTCCAGGCATGTCTTTCCCTGGTGTAGAGCGGTGTGGTGCTGTAACCTGCATGGAGCTGGTACCTGGATCTCCTTAAGGTTTGTCTCTTTGTTGCTCTGATAGTCTCTGACAGAGCTGAACATAGCCGAGCAGGGTCACTGTGTAATCAATACAGTAACCTGATCACACACACTTTGCCAGCGGCATTAAATTTACATATCTGTGCCAGGGAGGGGAAAATATGGACCTGGAACGTTACCAGCAACAAGACCAGGACTCTGAGACCAGGTGGGCCACGGTCAGGCTTCCACTGATGTTATAAACACTGAATGAATATGTGACAAATGGATGCAGTACAGAGTTCAGTGGAACTCAACCAAACAATAGGACCTTAATGGACAAGTGGGAGAGAAAGATGCCATGGAGGAAAGAATTAAAATCTCCTCATCCCACAGCAAAATTAGCTCATCATTCAGTCTGTTTATAGCGTAAAGTGTACAGTACTTTACAATATATTCAGGCATGTTGGTATGGAAGTCAAACCCGATATATGTTCATTAAACTTTCACCAAACAAATACGGCTGCACTGACATTACATACCCTCATGGGCAATTAATTGTACTTTAGTGGCTTTGACTTTCTGTTTGCTGCTAAAGGGACTTCACACATTGGCTGGCTAGATACTGAAGATAGGTTAATGACTACAGAGTCAGATTAGACTTGCTGCTAGGTATTCCAATTGCCTGTCTTAGTAATGCAGTAATTCTTTAAAACGGGGTTGCAAAACTGAGTACTTATGAGTTGACCATTTTGTTTGGACGTTTGCCATTCATCAGGTGTAGTTTCATGTGCATTGTATAAACATGTATGGGTCACCCCTATTAATTATGGAGTTCAGTTGTTTCAGCTACACCCATTGTTCACAGGTGTAAAAAAATATAGCCAGGCATCCTCCATAGACCAACATAGGCAGTACAATGGGTCGTACTGAAGAGTTATCTGATGTTAAACATGGCACTGTCATAGGATTCCACCTTTGCCACAGAACAGTTAGTGAAATATCTGCCCTACTAGATGTGCGCTGGTCAACTCTAAGTGCTATAATTGTCAAATGGAAGCATCTAGGAGCAACAACAGTACAGTCGATCATGCAAACACTCAGAGAGCGGGGCTGAAGAGCATAAAAATCACCTGTTGCATTACTCACCACAGAAATCCAAACTGCCTCTGGAAGCAATATCAGCACATTAACTGTGTGTCGGAAGCTTCACAAAATGGGTTTCCATGGCCAAGCAGCTGTACGTGTGCCTCACACTGGAGCAGTGGAAAAGTATTCTCTGGAGTGATGAATCACGCTTCATTGTCTGGCAGTCTGATGGACAAATCTAGGTGTGGCAGATGCCAGGAATATCCTACCTACCGAAATGCATAGTGCCTAGAGTAAAGTTTGGTGGAGGAGGTATAATGGTCTGGGCCTGGGTTTTAGGGTTTAAGCTAGACCCCTTAGTTCCTGGAAAGGGACATCTTAATGCTACAGGATACAAAGACATTTTAGACAATTTCATGCTTCCAACTTGGCAACCCCTGTGGACAAGGTGGGATTCTGCAAGACATTGTTTGCCACTGTTGGTGTGGAGGAACTTAAGTGGCCTGCATAGAGCCCTGACCTCAACCCCATTGATCTCCACTGGGATTAATTGGAACGGTGATTGCAAGCCAGTTTTGCTAGTCTAACATCAGTTACTGACGTTAAAAATGCTTTTTTTGCAGAATGCACCAACAAACTGCCCATCTACACAGGTTACAACAGTGTGGCTGTGTAGCAAAACAGTGTGGGTACTGTCCTGCATGCCGTCCACACCTGTCATCCACAGAAAACATTTTGCACGTTTTGAAACAAGAAATACAACAAAGGAGACCCTAAACTGTTGGGCAGCTGCAATCCTATATCAAGCCAGAGTCTGAATACATTTCACTTTCAAAACTACAGCAAATGGTCTCCTCGGTTCCCAAAAGCTTACAGAGTCATATTAAAAGAAGAGATGATGCAACACACAGGTAACATGCCCTTGTCCCAACTTTTCTGAAACAATTATATTTTAAAATTTCAACATTTTATTTTGTATTTTTTTTTATAAATATAGACATGCATGATTTGCACATCATAGCATTCCGTTTAAAAACAGTGTTCAACAAAATTGGGAAATATGGTTGTAGTTGTTTCAGATACAGTACATAGAGATTTAAGCATGCTTCTTCAAAATCTTGTCCTTAATGTTTGACAATTTAATGTTATTCAGCACAATTGTGAGTCACCAAATTGTGGGCCTGTTACAATAAATACATCATGACAGATTTGTAAAATATCCAAATGTTTGATCAGAGTGTTTGACTGCGTGCCAGTGATAGCATACTTCTTCTATGTCCATGGTTTGTGTTCCAGTGATGTCTTATACACACAAATGGTGATTGATTGCTCCATTGGTTGTCCCAGGCTTTTCTATGTGACTCAAACAACCTTTTCACACTGCATTGTGCTTAGTCCCAGTCTATCTTAGCCCAAGGCTAAGCTGCTATGGCCTAGGCTAGCTGCTAACATGCAGTGTGAACACACCTGATGTAGCTACTATACTTCTCTGATATATCAAATATTTTTTGTGTTAAGATAGGCAGAAAGTGAAATCCCAGAATAACCTTGCATGCAACATCATGTGATGTTAGCTAGCTAATTTTATAAGCAGTAATTGTTCCCAACTAATCCCTTTCAATGTGAAATTGTATGTGACACAAATTCAAATGTGTCAGTTTTTCTTTCAACTAGTGATGTCAGTTTGAGCTACTTAAGATTTTTACACAAATCTATAATTTGTATTGCAATGTCTGGAAAATATTAAGCTTCAACACATTTTTCACTCCTTCATTAATAAAACCCCAAACCTTTGAGCAGTCTGTTGAGTCTGCTTCCAAAAAGTGTTCCCAGAAGTATTGCAAGGTTGGACCTCTGGGCTCAAAACACAAAACATAAATCTGAAAACATGTCCCTATATTTCTTTCTGTTAGAAGTCAGTTAGGAGGAGTCAGTTGTACATTTATAGATAGAACTGTTCACCCATTTGGGAGGGCAGAAACAGTTGACCAGATAATGTGATATATTTACTTAACGCACAGGAAGTTCCACCGTCATGACTACTTTAAAATTGTCCAAGAAAAAAAAAGTTTATATTTATTGAGCCTTCTATCCTTCTCTATGTGCCACCCTAAGGGCTGTTTTCCTGACCAGTGACCATTGCTTATTGTCGTACTAAAAATACTCTTAAAGGGCCAGCATCTTTGTAACCCTCCACCGGGTCCCTTTATCTATTTCCCTCACTCCATACTCCTCAGTCAACCATGTCCCTTTCCTACTTCAATCTTGTCAAGGGCTATCTCTTCCTTTCCTGGCAGAACCCCAGTGATAATGTGGAGCACGCCTCCTAATCTCTTCCCGCCCACACAAATGTATCAGGCGTTGGTCAAAAATCACTAGCGATCTTTGATAGAGCAGAAGAGGATCAGAGAGGAGGGGAATAGAGAATGTACAGGGAAGGCACAGATGCCTAATGATGCCTAAATCCAGCTGAACGTTTCATCTACAAGTACTAGTACGAATTTCTACCTCTACTGGCCAAGCAGCAATAACATTGGGTGATGGTTAAAATTGACAAACATGGATGCTACAAGTTTTGTTTATTGGGAGCACAACACTAGAGGTTTGATTGACATATGCTAAGGAGATGGACACGAAATTCAGCTTAGGTCAGTGGTCAGGTCTAAACTCTAGACAATAGGCTGTATGTAATTGAAGAGGTGTAAAATAATCTGCCCACCGTTTCAGAACCGCTCTGGACTGGAGTTCTGGTTGTCCAGCGGGTCAGACTGTTTCTCTCGGGTTGCTGCAAGCACTGCTGTTGCTGCAAGCATACGGTACAACTGCTAAAATAAAGTTTCGAAGTAAAATGATGCTGTTAAATATGATGGATGATGATGAGGATGACAATAACAAGATATGACTGGACAGTGTTATTTCATGTCATGTGGTTATTGCCCTGCCTGGTTTCCTCTGAATGTTGGTTTCTGTCATCCATTGCTCTTTGCCTTGTTTTCTGTCATCCATTGCTCTCCACCTTGTTTTCTGTCATCCATTGCTCCCCCCCTGTTTTTTTGTCATCCATTGCTCTCCACATTGCTTTCTGTCATCCATTGTTCTCCACCATGCTTTCTGTCATCCATTGTTCTCCACCATGCTTTCTGTCATCCATTGCCCTCCACCTTGGTTTCTGTCATTCATTGCCCTCCACCTTGGTTTCTGTCATCCATTGCCCTCCACCTTGGTTTCTGTCATCCATTGCTCTCCACCTTGGTTTCTGTCATTCAATGTTTTCCACATTGCTTTCTGTCATCCATTGCTCTCCGCCTTGGTTTCTGTCATCCATTGCTCTCCACCTTGGTTTCTGTCATCCATTGCTCTCCACCTTGGTTTCTGTCATTTAATGTTCTCTACATTGGTTTCTGTCATCCATTGCTCTCCACCTTGGTTTCTGTCATTTAAAGTTCTCTACATTGGTTTCTGTCATCCATTGCTCACCACCTTGGTTTCTGTCATCCATCGCTCTTCACCTTGGTTTCTGTCATCCATTGCTCTCCACCTTGGCACTGTGTTGACGGTCTCCTTATTTATTGAGCCACATAAAGCATGCTGAGAAGTATCACTTTCAGGTGTGCTTTTCATCTGGCATTTACTGTAATATCACCTTCACTGCATCAACCTGCTAAGTGGGCGTATGTTTTTGTGTGTGTTATAGTATTTTATCACCTTCATCGGCACCTGTTTGGTGTGTGTATGTGGGGAATATAATAATGTCGTTTAATGTGGATGTGAAACATCATGGCTACACTGCTCCAAGAAAAGACTCTCCTGTATGTGTGTTCTTGGGCTACTGTATTTGAACTGTTCACAGAGAGGATCCGTTCTCTTATCAAATATTCAACAGCAACCTCAGCCTCCCAGCTGCTGCCGTAATAAACACAAACCCTCACAAACACACACGCACACACACAAATCCACACATACACAGGTTTTTGTCTTCACAATCACTAATCTATTGAGTGATACAGACACAAAACCATGCTGCATCAATCTGTCAAATATGTCTCTCCTGCAGTAGCCTCACAGCACGGTTTATACACTCACCTGGATGCATCCAGTGAAAGACACCTGTTCCGCAACGCAGTTATAGTAATATCATTCTTGATATTTCACACTTAATGCTGTTAGAGGTGTTATCAATAATATATTCTTTCTCCACCAATTTGAGCCTCTACAGCAGGGGTGGGCAAATATTTTGGCTCGGGGGCCACATCAGGATTTGAAATGAAATGGAGGGCCACATTTGTTTTTGTAATTTGTTAATCATAATTGATTTGGA